>JAWWEQ010014140.1:0-37411 GCA_035583055.1 Torymus tubicola | reverse complement strand
TATATATTGTGCTGTTATTATACCATATGCTCGTATAAACAACAATTTCGGGTGCATACATACAGTTGTATCATACACCTCATGTGTATACCTATATATATATATATCTATCGAGAGAAGCATCGGCCAGACGAGTTTAAAGACTATTTGTTTTGAAAACAGCGTCGGATGTCGCGTGCGCGCGCGCGCCCCTGCCTCTAAAAATACATTCTCCGGTCTATACAAGAGCGAGAGAAGAACACTGGAAATAATGAATAGTTACATACCGAGTTTATGAAAAATGCTTCGAAATAAATTGAAAAGATCAAAAAATGAAAAATCCGTCATATACGGTTAGATAAATGTACTTGCGTGTAATTCCAAACGTCAGCGGGTTTTTTTCTCGGTACATCCACGTATTAATAGTATTTCGTCGCGTCGGAACAACGCGTTAGTCAGTCGCGTAATATCTTTCAAGCTCTCGCGGCTAATTCTTAACACGCGCATGCCGCTTGCGTATATGTATGTATAAAAATAACGTTAACAGTCAACTGCATGGATTCCCCGCCCCCTCGTGATATTTTTAGGATATATCTATATATACAACGGTCTGGAATGAAAGAAACATTAAAAAAAGAGTACTTCTGGATTAAATCGACGGCAAATATTTAATTAACGCGCGAGTAAATAATTTTGTGGATATTTTTTAAAAAATATTTATAATGTGGATCGCGCAGGGGATGCAGTATTCCAACGTTATTCATGCGCCAGTAAATTATAACCATGTGTTTATTCTATATACAATGCAATTAAACGTAGCGCATACGGGTACCGCTGCGACAGTCGCGCGAAATCGCCTTTATTAATCCTGGTATATACACGTATAGCATATACACACACGTATGTATATATTTGTCGAGTGAAAATTTTTTCGACGCGTGCACAAAATCAACAAACATAATTATCATATAAGCACAACATTTCCACAATTAAATCATTCGCTCACCGTCACACGCTTATACATTTATCGAAGAGCAGCCTATAGTGAATCTGCCAATCCTCATAAAACCTATATGCACATATGCCACCCTCTAACGCGCATCAGTCCATAAACTTTCTCTCTCGCGTAATTCGCCGTAGCTGAAATCTGCGCGATGACTAATTCATTCCGAAAAAACGCGCGTGCGTAGATATATAGATGTAGAGAGACTGAAATAGACCGCTTGTGTGTCTATATGTATTCTCTTAATGACGAGGGGGAGAGAGAAGAAGAGTTAGCGACGCGACTCTGGCTAATCGATGACGAGAGAGAGACGCGTGGGTAAGCTAAGAAGAAGAAGAAGTCCGTGTGCGCGATTGGGTCGTTAATTGTTTTTCAGAGAACCGCGCGGATTGATTGGTCGTACGGATTGAATTGGAACTGTGATTGGAGTGGAATTCGAGAAAGAGAGAGAGAGAGAGAGAGAGAGAGAGAGAGAGAGAGAAGTTGATTTTTAGTTGGGAAGGTTTTTGCGGTAAGAGATTTGCAGAGTATATAGAGTAAGATGTGAAAGGTTGGAGTGTTACAGTGTAGAAGACATTTTTCGGAAATAAGAATTTTCTTCGCAATACGGTAAAAAAAATAAAATTCTTTGCGCTTTAAGTTAATCCCGATATATAAAGCATATAATTTTAAATACGAATCTTTCTGTTATATACTGTTACATACCTATTCAATTCCTCAAATAAATACCTTATATTAAAGAACCACTCAAAGTAAAAAAAGAAAGCAGCAGAAACTTCTTTAATTGAACCCAGCAGGTCAATCTGCTACATCTCTGGTAAAGTTAATTATCACTCCATCGCGGGGCTTGAAGATCATCCCGGCATCTAAAGCATTCGGATCTATACACAGCATTGTTCAAATACCTTTCATCCCTCCAAGACTTTCAGTACTTTCAATTATCTTCTTCTCCCAAAAATAATCCACGTCGATTTCAAACAACACCACCGTTTGAAACAAACCTTTTTATCGAAAAATGTCACTATATACTGTAACATTAACGAAGTTACCAACGCGTGGGGTTAAATTACCGTATTACATCGTCCTCCAGCACCTGGTGCCATTACATAACGCCAAAGTGCTGATTGAATTTGGGTCGTGTATCGATCGCGGATCAAAAGCTTGCGGGCTCTTGGTATATATACACATCTCTATTTCCAGCTGACTCTGTATAAAATATTAACGCCCGATGAAAGACGCCGTTGGTGTCAAGAAGAAGATGCTGTGAAGTATCACGGCTTCTATATACAAATGTCTTCTTTAATCGTACCGGAGTTGCATTGAATTTCATTTAACGAAAATATTAAACGTTGTATACGCACGCATACATATATACGTGAGTATACACTCACACATTTATGACGTATGTGATATATATATATATTTGAGCACTTTATGAAACGGGTAATAGCGCGTGGCATAAATAATGGCATAATCGTTCTGACGACAGATACGCGTAACGTATGCGAGCGCAGGAAACGCGTTCGCACTTAGTTAAAATTGGACGGTCCAGATTCGTATGATGCCTATACACGCTTAGTTGAGTCGTCGCCAGAATTGCGGGGAACGCGTCGCACACGCGTGTGTAGATGTTAAGGTAGTATATAAGTAATCGTTAGATGCCGTTGAGTGAAAAACGTTATGAGCATATGTTGCGCTTGATGCCTTTCGTTCCAAATATGAGAGAGAGTTTTGGTTATTTGCAAAGGGTTATTTATAGATTTTTAAGCAGTTTTCGTCGCAATACCAAAAGATGATTTCTTTTCATACGAGATATTTTTTTACGTTGTTGAATATGTATGATATGAGATGAATTTAATATGATAATTTTATATTGTAATTGTGAATAATTTTAATTTAACGCTGTGTAAATATTTTACTTGTTATCAATTTATAAACGAGAAATTTATAATTAAAATTATTACAAGGTATATTTTAATTATAAAAATGGCACGATGGTGTGTCGTACGGCAAATTTGCATAATTTAAATTTTTTTATTTTACGAGTGCACTGAATTTCGTGCGATATTAAAGAATAGACAAATTTACTTTTTACCTAAAATTTTTATCCACGGTTCCTCGTTTTAATCCAAATGAAATTTGTCATCGCTGCTTTAATTATAAAGTCAAATTGCACGGCGTGTGTGTCGAATTAAAATTTGATGAACTCTTCGACACTGCAGAATAATGTAATTATGCTTGGCATCGGCGTAGTACGTGTGTATACAATATACACACATACACACAAAATGCAGCCGGACATGAGAATTATTTTTAAAGTGCAGTTCGTGTAAAATTAATAATTATTACCATTACGTTATTAGATTATACTGAGCATGGGTCTGAAGTTTGCAACGTTGGGACACAACGAAATAATTTCTCACAAATAAATAAAAGGGCTAAAAATTTGCACGATACAGTGAAATCTTTATTTTGACGTTGGGTTATGCTATAAAACGCTAAACACATGAGAAAATTCAAAATCTAACATATAAAAATAAAAATAAAAAAAAATTTCTAAAGTTTCGTTGCACTCCAACGATGCAAACTTCAAACCCATTACTGAGCAAAATTTTAGTATAGAATATTCAAATATTGTTGAGTTTTTAATAAAAGTATTTTATCGTTATTAAAGAAGTATTTTGAATTATATTTAATTTTTTAATACATTTTAAAGTTATTTCTAACAAAAATTTTGTGGTAAAAATTAATAGTTTTTATAGTGGAGCAGACCCATATTTTCATCAAAATTGCAAAAATTTATAGCCAAAATTGCACTATTTTGTATCTGCTAGTATGTAAGAAGTCTACTATAAAACAAAAGTGATTTTTAGATCTGACGTTATTGCTATATTTTATATATTTACTCACTACTCATCACTTCGTGTAATGCATCAATATAAGACCAGAGTTAAGTCTGTATGTAATTAACTTTCCATAATATCTAAATAAGATATATATATGGGTTGAATCAAAGTTGATACTTCGAATATCTTAATATTTCGTATACTCTTAATGAGTTAAAGTTATTTTATTTCAAGTAAAAAAGGTCTAAAAACGTTGATATTCACGCTGGAATATGATAAAAACAATCATTCCCCAACAATATTTTAAAGCACTTAACTTTTAATTATTACTTGTGTCAACTACTTGATTTTTTCACTAAAATGTCAAATACGAAAGTTGTATTGTCGGTGCTAACTGAAATCCATTTTCTTCGCGCTGAGCATTTTTCACTAAAATCAATGTTTTTCGCTGTATACACTATAACAAAAAATACCGGAATCCGTCAAAACTGGGTCATTATTTTGTTTTATTCAAATACCTATAGAATCTGATACTATAAAAAAAAATATAAAATTTGTACATTACATGTACATAAATGCACCTTTTTGTTACCGACAATTTTCTATCTAAATTTAACTTGTAACTACTATTGCAATGAACATAGAAGATGTGATTCTAATTGAAATTAAGTTACAATAATTTTTGTTCTTTTAGAATCGTTATTGAACTTCATTCACATAAGCTAATAAACAATCAGAATACATTATTGTTCTTTCCATTCTATAAACTACTTTTAGATTGATTGATAGCTAATATTGAATATGATCTACTAACATCATAATCAATATTAGTTTCCTTCGTTTACCTATTCCATCATGTCATTCTTCATGTTATGTAATTTTTCAAAACTTACACAGCCTTTTACAACCGAAACAAATTCTGATTGAATTATTAAATAGTCATTAGATAAACGAATATTAATCTATATACACATAATATAGATTAATATTCGTGCTGACAATATAGAGATATATTAGACAAATGAGGTACATGACAATACGCTGTTTCCATTGATTGGAAATTATGTGAATGTTCTCGCTAACAGTATAGATTCGTAAACAGTGACATCAAGCTACTGAAGCATGTAAACTTTGTCGTATTACCGTTATTTCAATCTTCTATAATTTCTCCCTCATATGACATACTAATTGTTGGAAGTTGTTAAAAAGCGTACTTTTATCATTTTGTACTGAACGAATTAACTGTGTCAACAACTTTACATACTCGATTAAATAAGTATCTATTGAATTAAATTTTAGTTTGATTTGAATTTACCAATCACGATGTAGAATTTGTTACAGAAATAAATATTATTTTTAACTCGTTGCTAGATTACAAAAGTAAAATCGATTATAGAATGCTTTTTTTTCTGTGATAACGTATTCAAGCTTGTTTTAGCTTTCAAGTTTATATTAACTTTACAGTAATGTTATAGAGAAAATGTTTAGTAGAAGGCCCTAATTTGAAATCCATTAATGTTAGTATTTTGTCTGCGGACACCAATTCAATTTAAATTCATCATAAGCATTATCGAATACATTTCAGCTTATACTTTGGGCTATTATTAACAAATCGTTGTTAATATTATTCGTGACCTATTTATCAACTATAATACACTTTCGTTTGAGAAGAAATAAATAAAAAAAGCAATCGGCCAACTACTCATAGCTACACTAACAAGAATAGTATGGCAATTACTGTCACTTACCACGTTCGACACATATGCAAGCTCTCGTCCTACGTCGTCTATTCTCACCAGCTGTGTAAATATTTCCATCACTTTCGTTGCTTAAGTTTGTCACGGAAACGGGGAATGATCGAGTAAAGCTCTAGCTGAGCTTTTCCACGTCAGTCAAAGATCTTAAGGAATCTTGACGGCTCGATACATCTCTAGAGCAACTTTAAGGTAGTTGCAATGAGCTGTAATAAAAGAACTTGTTAAATTTTATAATCTTTACTTGTAAATAAACAAACGCAGTACTCCTGTAAATTGAATTTGAATAGCTTCAAGCAGTTACATCTAGTTTATGTTCAAATTGAATACTTAATTCAGCAATTGTGTAAAAGATGCATTTCATAAAAATGTTGTTAGTGTTTACAGTTTTAGATATACATACCTGCAGGGAGTCTTTAAAATAAACTTATTTTGCTTAGAAATATATTACTATTGTAAAATGATATCTCAATATCAATCTAGTTTCTATCAATAATATGGCAATGCAAGGCTTGTGCTCAGTGTGATATATAAAATTATAATAAATGAAAGTATATTGGATCACTTAAGGGTAACGTACTTTTTATTTTAAAATACATTGAATTTTATACCAAACCTTCTCGCACTCCTTACCAGTGCATTATAAGTATAACTGAAGCAAAAGTCGTGTAACAGTATACGTCTTATTTAGCCTCTAATCGTGGAAAGTATAAGGCACGAAATTCAGTACCACAATTTTTATCACTTATTGCTTAAATTAGGGAAAAAAATTGCCATGGGCGTAAGTGAAATGCCCTTTTCCGTGGCACGAAAGCGCACAGTCCGCGCATATATATATACGAATCTCGAGGGAACTGACTGTTACGTATCGCCCGACGTATTTCCACACGTTATGCCGCTATTTATTAAATGAGCGCATTCAGTTCTCCCGGGCAAAGAATGTTTGAACATTCGTTCTAAAATGCGTTTTACTTGAAAATTATTTTACCTTGAAATATTTGAAAATATATGGATTTTCAAAATTTTTTATTTCAAAACTCAATTTCTACTAAAAGAAATTGGGAAGTAAAAGGTGTATAGATACATACACATGCACACACACATGCACAACGGATTTTAGTGTCAATATTGTTGAAACATGTTTCTAAACATTTTGTCTTAAAAATTGTTTTCACAGTTATAAAGCTTCCTATTTGAGGAATGAAAAAATGAAAATCATCAGGTTACAAATGCAACAGAAATCTTAACTCGTTAGGAGTAATTAACTTACCCTAAGAAGCTATTCTACGTCATGGGCAGTGCATGCATTGAGTTGATCATCGGTGATTAAGGGAGTTACTGTCTTCGACATGAGGACAATCGCATTATGCGCAGTTAGCGACTGTCATGGTCGAGATTGAGAGACTGGAATTATTACATGCCATATATGTACATATATAGTTGCCTTCCAAAAAAGTATGAATAAAACCAATTTCCGTTCCACCATTATTTTCTAAACATAAGTGAAAGTATAACATGTGAATATTGCGTAAAAAATGTAATGATGCGTGTTAAACCATTGTAGCAATTCAATTGAAAACAAGGGGGCGGTAGAGAAAAATGAGTAAAGTTGAAAAAGTGCCGACAGCGGTTCACAGATAACACGCTCAATGCATTTCTATCTATGCAAATATAGATGCGCCTCATCCGGTTAGCCAACCGGTCAGCCTTGTATATATCTACTAAATACACTGATTGACTGCCCGACCGTGTAATCAAACTCGTCACTGTTTTCTTTTTTTTTTCAATAACATAGCGTTCACGTTCTATACGCCTGTTTCGTATATTTTGTCGAATCTGCATAATAAAGCTACAGAATCCACAGTTTTACGATAGCTATTTTTACTTTATTTTCTTATATATTATTATAGCTACTTTGTTTCTGCCGTTTATTATCTCGGATTCTTTCTTTGTCTCCGGACGGTATAAATCTCGTGATTTATACTTTACTAGACTTCAAAACTCGCTACAAATCACACGCGAGTATCCAATAAACCACCTACGTTGACTTTTCTGAAAAGAATAGCGCGACAAACAACATCCGGAAAATACTGCAAACGCGGTGTGGTAAGGTCTCGGTGTAATAGTCGCGTACGAAGGTATAAGCATGAGGCGAATACGAAGTCACGTTGCGCAGCACCGCGAATGTAGATATGGGAATGTAGCAGTGTTTCCAACTGATGAATAATAAAGTGGAACGTGGAATGAAATGGCAAAGTGGAAGATTGCAAAGGTGCGGGAGGGATTATGTTTGACTGAGTTAATTATGATTAAAAATTAATTTTCATTTAACGTTAAATAGAAACTTTCTTCGTGTATTTCACATATGTTGTATGAGAGTTTGTTACATTTTTTTTCCTTCATAAATATCATTAGCAAGCACAAAGTAAAGATTACGTAGTCCAGCTTTTCCGGAAACTTATAAATATCGTTATCCCACTCGATCTAGTTACAGCAAAGTTCTCTTTATTAATTACACGACCACGTCCGTACGAGTTTCGCCACAATTTTTTACGTAACACGGATGAAGAATCGCGATGTAAAAAACACTTCGTCCGTAAAATTATGCGCGCGAAATTATTTTGCGAAACCGCGCCAGCCGATTAAACTGAGGCGAAAATTGTGTTTCAACGAAAAGGGAATTATAACGCGATGGAAATGAAATTTTTTCGTTCCGGACGATGCTTCTTGTTGCAAAAAAAACGGTCTTGCGGACGAATTTCCGCCGGAAGTCACGAGCTCGAAAAGTTTTTGATGAAATTTAACGTATTATGGATGAACTGCGCATCCAATATCCGAACTTGTAACTTACTTAGTTTGTAAAAAGAGGCAACTACTCGAGAGAAAGTTTCCTCTTTTTCGTTTTATAAAAAGGCAGGCTTTTATCAAATTATTTTAAACGCATCGAAACAACTTTTTGCTACACTGTTCTCTAATATTTAGAGGATGATAAAAAAGGTAAATTAAATGACAAAAGAAACGTGTTATTGGAAAAGTTTTGTTCTAATACGATAAATTACATACATTGATTTTTTTGATAACCAAACTATAAACTACTCTGCGACAGCGAAACACCGAATTCGTTGCAGTGCACTTTTGAAAAATTCATGGCTCGGAAACTGGCACCGAACTTCGATCGATTTTTACGAAACAACGTATATGTATGAAACTTGCTAGCCGCGTAAATGGAATTGTTTATCGCTACATAATAGCCTCGCCTCGAATACCATGACACATTTCAAATATTCACTCGTCAAAAGCTCGAGCCTTTGTTGTAGTAGAACAAAAAAAGAAGGAAAAGCTTTGGACAGATTTTGCAATGCACGATCCAATTAAATTCATTGAGATTTCGTGATTAATCGCGAAAAATTGGTACATATTGTTTGTACGCTTGTCAATTATTGAGAAGTTCAATAGTGGGGTTGAAGATTTAAATGAACCATGTGGTATGCGGGTTACTTAATACTAATATCGAGATACGTGTAATTAATTATACATCATGAGATCTATGAATAGTTACTGTTATATTGAATGACTATTACAAATTATAAACAAAACTGTATATTGCACAAATAATACAAGTATGATGTATAAATAAGTATAGAAAAAAAGACAAATGAAATGCAATGCTGAGGGAGTCAAATTTTGATGTTGATTGATCGAGTTCACTAATTCATAATATCGAAAAAACATGATGCTGAATAGCATAAAATTACTTATCAAAAAGCCATATTTCCGTTTTGTACGAAACAGTTACACACAATTATTTCAAAATATTTGTATATACCAATGTTTAATCAAACAATAATTCAAACAAATTATAACGAAAATATTATCGTTAAACGACGGTACAATAAAATAATATTATCACAGTTCAAAACAATAACGTAGAAATCTTAAACTATCAAAAACTTGGTAATTCCAGACACACACACACATAGTTCCCTAAACAAACATACTAACGAATTCACCACTGGACGCATTTTCCTCTTGGTGGCCACTTCGCCCCCAAAAACTTGGAAATCAAAAAAACCTCGCACCCCCCTCCCGTAGCACAAAACTTTTCCTCCTCTTCCTCTCTCTCTCTCTCTTATTCAACACTCAACCGCTCGATCACCTCTGTGCGCATCGGATCGAGTCTCCACGTCCTTTGCACTTCTCCAAGAAGCAGTCATCCGTGAGGTCTTTGCATTATACATTCGGAGTTGGTTGGAGAGGGTCGCACAAGAGTGAGATCTAGCATCTGCAGCGAGAACCGCGGGGCAGAGCGAACACAGAATTTCATTACCCGAAATGGTCGATTTTTGATGAAAAGCTGCTTCGGGGCTATATAATGGTAGGTTTTTTTCCGGGATCAGTGGCTTGGATAAATGGCTTGGTAATTTATTGCTTTGGCTGTGTGTAATAGGAATGAGGTATAAGGCGTATATATAATATACTATTGTCGTGATTTTTGATGCTGATATAGAAAATATTGGAAAAGTGGATAAGGTGATATGACTGATTTTTTTTTAGTATGGAAAGATTGCAGATGGTTGAAAGAAAGGCGGTCAAAGTTTTCTCGGACGAACTGTAAAATAAATTTGCAGTGATTAAGTAGAAACAGCCTGACACTGTCAGACATGAATTTATGAGCCCAATTATAACTTTATCCCGCTAACTTTCGTCGCGTTATTCTTCACCAGTATATATATATACGAGAAGCTAGGAGGAAAAAAATCATTATTTGCAAAAATTAAACACATAAATTATTACAGACGTATACAATAGAAAAACTCTATAATCAATCTATCCAATTAAGCAAAACTTTCGTTCCAATCCACAACTCGCACTATATTTTCATCCAACTTCGACACTTCATCTTCTACAACCCTATAAAAATTCCCATCAACAACAACAATACCGACAACTCGTACAACGTACATACCTACAGCTAATATGCAACCAACAACACAACCAGCTTCTCTCTCTCTCTCTCTCGTCTATCGCATCGCGGCGCACGCTTGTATAATGGAATGGAAGTTAAAAAGTTTTCGCGCGAGACGAAGTTGTGTTGGCGGCGGTCTCTCGCGACAGACACGCGACGACTATATATATGCGCGGAAACGAGAAAGCGCGTTGCGCAACTTTGGCCTTTCAACCCCGACGGCGGTAGCAACGGTCTCTCGCGTATCTCTGCTCGTGTGTCTACGTGGAGTACATATATATATATACGCGAGTAAGAAATTTTGGTAGAGAGGTAACTGTCGGTTGGAGGCGTATAAGAGAGTTGGTTATTGTCGGGACGATGTGGTGGTGATTTTTCACGTGGTACGGTGGGTGTCGTATATAGTGAAGTAAGTCTGTAGCTATGGTTGGAAGATCAGATATTGTTGTTAGATGGTTGTAAATCATTAAAAAGCTTACATGTATTTTACATTCAAGGTTCTTCAGCCACGCATGTTAATTTTAGAAATCACACCGTAATTTACACCCCACCTGGTACTTAGCAACCTGGCAGCTATTAATATACTTTATGCAAATAAAAATTTAGCACATATACATACAAAGTAAAACCCCAACACGGTATCCCTCACACATAATTTACTCTCTCAATTACCAACCTACCAGCGCATACATATATACAAATTCTTTAAAAACTCAAACTCCCATTCAACCATATACATATTCATGCATCCACACACATGTATATATATATATATAAAACATTCAAACCGTCGAAAATGCCTTCTTTTTATATACCGTTTTAAAAGTACATCCACCCGAGTATCCGTTTTCCTCTCCATCCCTGTAGTAAAGAACGTCGCGTCGTACGGCTCACGCTCTAATAAATTCGCATCTCCAACATAGCGTACAGCCCTTTGGCCGAGCCGACGCATTCGGAAGCTTACCCGACAGTTGAAACGCGTGTATACGTAGCGCATCGCGACAGTAAGTCGCCGATGTTGCTTTTGCTTTTTCTTATACTTGGCGATTGTATAAGTTATGATAATGTCCGATCGATTGCCTCGGGAAGGATAGAAGCGAATAGGGATAGAAGGGGATGCGTTGTTTTGATGATAAATATAAAGATTTTGAAAGGTGGTTGATGGGTGAGGTTGTAGAATAATAATTTAATGGTATGCGCATGTGTATGGTTATTTTCATGTATTTATATAAATTTGTGTACTACTAAAATATGTTTATCCAACGTTTTATATATAAGCATTTGTATTTCGTTCACGCATAGCACATATTGATTATACCGTTTCCAAAGTAGGACAACATCGCTATCCTTAAAATCCCTCACTATACCGAAATACCTATATACCCATTTTTCTCTTTTTACATATAGCTATAGTTCACATCAGAGGAACAATTGATATGATTTTCCAACTTACGCACGGTTCACGGTTCTTTCCTAAAGTCAATATAAACAATTTGTTCAACTGCCAGGATATATATGAGATAACGTGTAGAGGGATACGCTTCGGATAGTCGAGCGATTTGTAAAAAGTAGTTGCGCACTCGAAACTTCTCTCGCTATTTGTCCCGTGAGATCTTAACCGTAACGTGGAAATAGCCGATCGATTTATCGAATGTTCTTCGCTCAGATATACACACATTATATAAGGTTCTAATATAAATAGGTCATTTTTTTGTTCACGTTGGTAAATGTATAATAAAGGGTAAAAAGGATGCAGCCAAAGCTTTTTAATATACGATTAATATTTTAACGATTCGGTTCTTAAAATTCGCCTTTCGCTTATTCGTTCACGTATTCTTCTTTCATAAACATTCGCTACTTAATCACATATTCATATCACCTTCTACTACTTACTCATTCACTTATTAACCGCCTTTACACTTATACTAATTTATCAATCACTCAACAACCAAAATACCAAAAAGAAAACCAAAAGCTAACAACAAACTATACCAACACTATACTTGCCTTATCGTTTCCTCCCCGCCAGAAAAAAAACCACACCTTCGCTATAAAGCGCCGGGGTCAGTCGCCCCGTTATCTCCCCGCGTCAACAAACAGCGGCGGCTGACCAGCTCCCACATATACACAGCATTATACGCGTGTCTATATATCTCAATTCCGGGATACTCGACGTGTCTATTTATCATATGACCTCACGAAAAAAGAAGCATAGGCATATACGCAATGTACGACCTTGCGTCTCCCGCCTCCATATATATATATATATATATATACACTATCGTTCTCCCTTGCATAATTCAAATCCGCGTCGATAACGCGCCCGTGACGTGCCCACTACAACAACAACATAGCGATCAGTATATGTTATCGTTCTTCTCTTTCTCTCTTGTGTTGCAGAACCGCCGAAAGAACAGAACCGCGCGTTGCGCAATCGGCAGCTTGTGATGTATATATATGCGCAGGAACTGCTTGAAAAGATGAACTGCAGCCTGATATAATGGACGACGTGGGGGATTGGGACTCGTAGCACACGTATATATATACGTATATTCCTAGAGGTTGTCGAAGAAGAAGAAGAAGGAAAATAAGTGAAGATAGTGCAAGGGAGGGAAAAAAGGATGGGCTGGAGGCCGAGTTGTTGTAGCGGCCACGACGACGACGATGACGATGTGCCGGGGCTGCCGTGCGAGTCGTCGACGTGATCGCTGCTGGTTGGTTGGAAGGTAGTTAGGATAGGAGGAGCACGAGTGATAGAGGGTCAAAAGGATGCCGGGGATCGTCGTGTTCAGGAGGCGCTGGAGTGTCGGCAGCGACGACCTCGTCGTGCCTGGGGCTTTTCTCTTCCTCCTGCATCTTGTCTGGTAAGTTGGTTTGTGTGATAATATTATACATATATAGTATGGAGCTTTTTTTTGTCTTGTTTGTGGGTTCGATAAGAAGCTGGGGTTTATATCTGTGAGCGATTAATTTGTATGTTGTGATAAAGATGCGCTGAGTGTGTGGATTTTTTTAGGAAATCGCGGATGTGAGAATGAGTTTGTTGATAGTGTTGAAAGCGAAGAGGCTGATATTTTTTTGGCGAAGAGAAATAGCAGAACGAATTTTTTAATTGAAATAGCTGGTTGTAATTTAAGTGGAAGGGACTGCGATTGATATTTACCATGGAAATAATAATTAAAGGCATTTCTTTATTTTATGCGGCAATAAATTCATATTAGAGTGGTAGCTAGTAATTATAAAGTCTATTAACCAGTCGTACAATAATTACCGAAAAATAAGGAAAAACATTTTTCCTTTGTATATTTTCCGGTGTTCTATTTTTTTTTTGTTTTATGAAGAAAAAAAAACATCATAGAAAAAAAAATCAATATTCACTTTTACCTCAATACTTTTGAAGGAATTTCAAACGTATGCTTTTAGCTGAAAAGTCAGAAGAATACGTGCGACCTATATTTTACGTACGGCTGCGGGTCACACGCGTGCGTAGAAGCTTTAAGTATAATAATACAGTAATAAAAGCTTTTAATGGAGTCGCGACTAATTTATCCAAAAAAAGGAATTCCTGAAATACTCAGGCTATTTTATTTAGTGGTGGTTCCGAAGAAATCTTATATGCCACATTAAAATGCTTTTTACTCTACGTGGCGAAATTTTTTTCGAGGATTTGTTTCATAAATCTGAATGAAACTCTAGAACTTTATATAAAGATAAAATTCAGAGAACTTGAGATTTTCATTAAGAAGTCTTTCAGGTATAATTTACATTGTATTTTAATCTTGATTAAATTTATAATTGTAATAACTGCGAGAAAGGAGTGAATATCACAGAAAATAGATTAATCTAAGGATGCTCCGGGTAATCAAAGTTGTAAAACTTAATTTACAAGAGTGTAATCTACCGCTGACGCCCTAAGAAAAGAAAAGTCGATTTGTGCTTATTGGATAAAGCGACTATCGCTCTTAACAAAAGTGACACTGTTCCCGTATTGATTTCAATCTGAATCTTTTTCGAATATATTTCCTTTATCATTGTGGTATGCTATTTTTAAAGAGTAGCTATATATTTCCAATATAGTTTTGACTTTAAATCTTCATTGTCCTTGTTTTTACTTAGTAAAATAGAGAGGAACAAAATCAATAGACAATTTCAGGAAAACAATTCAATTACAGGGACAATTGTAATTGATCTGAGAGACTCTGCGATTCAAGCATTTCTAAGGGACCATCCAAGCAAAATAGTTCGAACATCGAGATATAATCTTATACCTTATCCCTATATTCTCGAATATAAAAGCCTTTTGTTTTCCAACAGAAAAACCCAAAATTACTTTTACACTAAAAATTCTTAAATTACGTCTCGACGTCGTAAGTTTGTATATATATACAGCATCAAACCGATCTATCCCGTCCTTTATATATGCTCTTTATCGTCGAGTAGATAAAAACGTAAACTCAAAATGCTTGGGCTCCGCGTTTATTGGGTCACAAAAAGGCTCTTCTGCAGAGGAAACTTAATAAACTCATATCGCCGTGGCCTGTGACCGAGATAAAAAAAAACAGCGTACCGGTGTGTGATAGCCTCACAGCAGTTTTTATATAATATTATAAGTCGATTCCCTCGGTATTCGATCGCGAAAGAAAACGGTAATTCGATCTTTTCATCGGATCGAAAAATTAATAGGGAAAAAGATAAGAAAGAAGAAAAAAACGGTTGGAATATGTTTTCCTAATACTCGTCGCTAAAATTTCATTTTCCGATCAGTTCCGTTAGCGAATTGCGTTAGTTTAAATTGAAGGTTTTAACGGTACGCTGAGAGGAAAACTGCAAGATTTTCATCGTTTCGCGTCAATTTTTCCGTTTGGCGCGGTCGCGCGCAATTTTAACGCTGATGATTTTATTGCGGGATTTATAAATCTTTTATAACTTTGTGCAGATTTGTGGGCAATAATCGATCCGTATAATATTTTGATTTATTAATTTGTAAAACTATTTTTTCACGTAAAATATATCATACCTAATTTTTTTTAGATAAACGCATTTAATTTACTACAAATAATAAAACAATACTTAAAATGATAAAAAAGAAAAAAAACAATTTACAATAAACCCTATTGTCGTGAAAACTGCTCTTGTACCACGCGTCTTTACACGTATGCGCGCACTTCATACATGCTTTCACAACCACCTGCGTACATTATGGCCTTTGTAAGCGCAAAGTGCACACACGAGCGCATCTCCCACGCAGTGAAAACAAATCAGCCGCACATCAGAAATCTCCTCCTCTTCTCTCCGCCTTCAAAAGTATACACAGATATACATTAAAACTCTGAAACAAAAATGCCGCTGCTTATATACACATCCTCATCCTTTTATTTTTCGTCCTTTATACAAAAGACATACACAGTATCATACACTTCTGTCGAAAGTGCGCTAAAAATGCAAAACAATGCCTTTCATCAGCGTTGTCCTATCAAAGCGCTTGCGCGCGTCGTTTGTCTCACTCTCTCTCTTACCGCATCTGCATATACACTCGTCGCGCTTTTCACCCCCGCCGGCTTTAATATCTGTCGCGCGTTTGTCTGTTTCTTTCTCATACTGCGCGCGTCCAGTGCTTCTTCGTTCCTTTTTGTTTGCCGTCCGTTTCGCGTTGCCGCGCTGTCGTCAGGTGCGCCTCTCTTATGCATATACTTTTATTCTTTCTCCTTTTAGCGTTATATTCTTTTATTTTTATTATATGTGGTGTATAAGTATGTATATATGTAAGGGAAGCCATGTGGTTTTTTCGTGGAAATGAAAAGAACATTTTGAGGATTACACATAATCCGTTGTTAGAAGTAAGAAAAAAAATTTATATAGTACATTTATAGGAAAGCTTTTTATATTAAAATCGTTGTAAAGAATGTTATACGGATTTTAAAAAAATCGTTATATGAGATAATAAATACTTTTATGTCCCATAATATCTATACCTTGATCAGTCATATCCTCTAGCTCGTAAATACGTAATAAGACTACTTTTACAATCTATAAATACAGTAGCTCTTGACAAATTTTGGGGAACACGGGACAATTTGATGCCACTATTAGCCGTGGTTCTTGTTCTCGGAACAATTTGCCGATTTTGGGCGCGAGCCTCAGTTTTAATTGCCCAGCTTGAAAATCGAGACAACCCACGACGCTCGTAAAATCCTGCGTTTTAGTGTCACCTCGTAAATACTGGATTTAGATTGGAATGTGACGTGGGTGATGTGGAATTACGGGCAATGTTTGACCTCCATTTGGGATCTAAAACGAAACAAAATTGAAAAAGATCCAATTAATTTTTAATTAATTTTGGCTGTGATTGAATTTGTAATAACAAAAATAGTAGCAAATGTAGTGTAGGCGTCAGTATGTGCGTACGTGTACGTGTATATGGGTACAGTCTAGTGATATTCAAACTTTATCACCTTAAACAAACATATAAAGTGCCACTAAAAGATTTTGACGCTATTAAACACAATAGCTACTACTTTATCGTATTAATTTTCACTTCAGTAGTTATTCTAAGATTATAAGCGTGCTTATTTACCATTCCTTCTTTAACAATACTATCAGCTTACCTAGAGTTTACTAAAGAGTAAGATCAGTAGCGAAATCGTTATCTTGTTTCTTCACACAACACTTGCCTCTTGTCATAGACACTTAAGGTATCCTTTATCTTTTGCTCCTATATAAATAACAGATTTTTTTAAAAAAAAGGTATACCAATGTTAATTCTCACCCCCAAAATATTTTACCTCACAAATCAAACATGCAAAGAACATTGAAAACAAACCCTTCTCATGGAATAGAACCACGCACACATTTCCCCCGGGAGTTCCTTTTTCCACCCACGCACACTCATCTCCCTTCCTTCTCCTCCTTCTTCTTGTCTTTTCCTCCTAAACATTTCGCTTCTTTCTTTTATTACTATACGCTGCAATCGCTAGCCGTTATACCCCGCAGATCCTCTCAAAGCCCACAACGCTTGTTCCACTGATTCACCGGTATTTTGGGTCAGCGCACGTGGTGAATGAAGTCGTCACGTGACGTGTCGCTAGGATTCGTATATAGGATTTTCAGCGTCGAAAGCATGCACGGCCGTTTTTTAGAGCGGAAAAGTGAAAATGAGGGTGAGATTAGAGCCGATGAGCGATGTCGTTAGGTGTAACGGGTTTGTGGGAGGTCTTTTGATTGGTTTTTTTTAAAGGATGCACGTGCATTAATCAAATTATAATTCACTTTTGATTGGTCTTTAGTATTATGTTGAATAGAGCTTCTTTCAGTTTTTATTTCTCGTCTAACTGAGTAGTTAAAGGACTTATTATAGAAGATATAACTCTGAAAAGTTTTGTGAAAATTACCATACTGTCGCGTAGAGGTACAATAAATTGTAAGAGCCAAAAAATGACCATATTATTAATAAACTATAGTGAATATTCATATATTTATAGTCTGTGGTTGTTTTACGTGACAGTTCGGTATAAGTTTAAAAAAATCTTTACACCGAGAGAAAAAGCATAATAAAAATTATTATAACTCTAGCAAAAATTACTATATAACATTGTAATCAGGACCTATACCTGCATCATTATCGCCTAATTTGTAATAGTTTCAGTAATTATTAATAGATATCTATTGATTTTTTATTCTATTTATATATCAAATAATGTTCTTAAAAATAAAAAAAATTAATATGTAATATAGTAAAAATCCTAATTAATAGTATTTATAAAGAAACTATTTAAAAATACTGAAGTATAATTTAAATTTTGTTAATATCTAAACAAATTTTACTATGTAACATATACCAAAATGTGTTCAGGTTCTTAACAGTATTTCCACCACTTAATCTCAAAATCATAACATTGGTATGATTTTCGGCGCTCTTGGTATAAAATATTGTGCGAAACTAGTGCGTAAATCGATTATTTAAGTAAATAATCACACATGAGCTAAATAATCAACCCCGCACCCGTGTCAAAATGTACTATTACGGAAATTTCATTGAATCAATTGGAACAGAAATCGATTTTCAGTTTTTATGAAATTAAATTTAGATTTTGCTAGTGACTTAACATTTTCTTCACAGGAAAAGATTTTGTAGCTTAAATTTTATGAAAAATTATCGATTTTCATGAAATAACTTGGAAAAATACTTTTCTCTCCATAAGAGCCTATGTTAAAAATTGAATTTTCACAAATTTTTTTCACGGTAGTTCACCTGGCAACTCTACTTTAGAAAAATACCAAAAAACAAGTTAAAATTCGTACTTTCAGTAGGTATTTTTCTTTTTTCTTATTTATCGACTTCGCTAATTCGACGGAGATAAATAATTTTTTTCGTACTTTTGAAATCAAATATAAAAATTACTATCTACCATAGTAATTTTTGTTTAAATTCAAGTATAGGTTCCGATTGCAACTTAGTAATTTTTGCTAGAATTATTATAATTTTTATTATACTGTTTCTCTCAGTGTAACTAGATTATCCAAACAACCAATTCAAATAGTTTGACGTAACTTTAACTCAAGTTTTCTATAAGCGAAATCGATATCAATATAAACTCCCATTTATGTTGATCTTTAAAAGTTGCGAACTTGTTTGGGAAAAGAATCTGTTTAAGTATATAGTGTTGAGGTTAGGTCCTCAGAGTACGTTCTTCATCACAGTTGCCAGCTTCAGAGTTCCATAAGATATACTCGGCTCAAGTTGACGCTTTGTTGTGGAAACCTCTCGTATAGTACATAATGTAAATATACGAAACTTCGCGTATGCTCAGCTCAGGTGTACGTACGAGTTTGATAAGATATATAACAATATAAATTTATAATTTACATATTTATAATATTTTATTATGCGCTATAATAGCGCAAATGATTGAAACGAAAATCAATCTCTTTTTGTCGGAATATTATAGTGTTTTTAATTTCTTTCTAGAAAATTTACGACATTAATTTCAACTATTCCGCGTTTTTCTTTTCTCACTGAAATCCTCTTTTTTCTCCCTTTTCCGCGTGAGAACCTGCATGTGCGAGGACGATCTCCAGCTGTAAATTAAAGTCAGAGTATCGTTACTGCGCAATAACTCACTCTCTCGTGTAAAAAAGTAACGCTATACCGCGAGGGGGAAAATCGATTTTTAATTTATCAAATATTCAAGGGGGCCAAACGTGAGATATTGTATTTTAACATGCGTCTTTAACAAAATAAGTCGAAAGACGAATTTTCATAAATTTTACTTTTTTTTAATAATTCTTGTAAAATATTAATCAGAGTTTAATAATAGTTACGTTACGTAAAAATGTTTAATACATAAAACAATGCAAAACCGTGCAATTAAAATTTCAAAACTACTTTCAAATTCTCCAATAAGTATCATCCAAAATTCAAACTCCACCCACTTCATAAATTAATACGCGTGCTTGCCACTATACACGACACGAGACGCATCCTTTACACGAATTAAAAACCTCGTGAAACATTCACGACATATCGGCCGCGTACTCTCACATCGTCGTTTTACATCTATACGTATATATATACCATGCTGCATAAACAACACTTGTTTGTGTATATATATATATATATATATTCATGCAGTATACACGCCTACGAGTTAGCACGTGCGACACTGCAGATACACACACACATACACATACCAGCTTTCATTCATATATTCGCGAGGTTTATCGCGCAGTACGGCCCGACTATATCCTGAATCTGATTAAAAGCGCGCTCAGTGAGGATGTAGTACGCGTCGTATATGTATACATGTATTATGTTGGATGGAATTTCACTGGATTGTTTGTTAGAAGGAATTAGTGGAATCGTGTAATAGATTTGGCTTAGCATGGATAGTGTTTTTGAGCTGTTGGGAAATTTAAGGAACAGGAAGAAGGATAGAGAAGGAAATGTGTATATGTGTGTGTGTGTGTTTCGGAAATTTCGGTTTTAAGCGTGGGCCGATTGGCGCTTTGCCATGGTACGATTGATGGTATACGGTTTGGCTGTGTATACGCTAAAATGTGCCAGTAACAGTTTTCGATAAACTTATGAGAATTACTTTTTTGTAATTTAATTTAATTTAGTTTAATTGAAAGGTATATTTTATTTTGTTTAATTTTGTGGTGGTACTCTTATGTACAACGGAAAGCAGTTAAGCTTTATGAAGTTTTGTGTATGTCTTCATAAATATTTAATGCTTTTATAAAGTTAACTCCTTAAGTTTATTTAGTAATTGACAAGAATTGCATTCTTGCCGCGATTTCATAAGTTTCAAAAGTTGATTCAATTTAATGAAGTTGAATTATTTTTTAATTTGTTCTTTTTTTCAAATAATAACGAAATAAATTTTCGCTGCAGCAAAAAAATTATCACGAAATGTATTGTAACCTCATTTTGGGTTCCAAAATGAAACTTTTTATTTTGCAATAAAAAAAAATATTTTTTTACTAAATACGTGTACACAAAAGCTGTAAA
Source organism: Torymus tubicola (assembly GCA_035583055.1). Taxonomy (NCBI): domain Eukaryota; kingdom Metazoa; phylum Arthropoda; class Insecta; order Hymenoptera; family Torymidae; genus Torymus; species Torymus tubicola. Next base: position 16,356 of record JAWWEQ010014140.1, on the reverse strand, counting down.
AAAACTATAGAAAAAGCAATTGTAAATTTCCTACAGCAAAAATTTTTCATAAAGAAGCAAAATTATGCTGTTGTTCGTATATACTATAGCTATGAATTTTAATTTGAAATTTAGCTTTGCCTCCAAGTCACCTACTGTTTGCGCTGCATAAACTACTCTGCGTATATACGTGATCGAAGTGATTGATCTCTAATATTATGCATTAATTTGTTATTTGATAATGCGTCTCTCAAATATATCAGGTATACACAAATATTTTTTGTAATGATGGACGACCATATATCACTTTGAGTTGTATGTTTATTATTATTATGCTAATGTATTTTAGCTGCCGTTTAAAATTATGAATAATTTTAATTTTAAAACATATAAGATATACCTGCAAAGATCAACGTATAATGTGTTTATTTCCTGAATAATTATGAAACTATACATATATTACGTTAATGATATTCATAATTGGTGTTTTTCATGGGTCTGAAGTTTGCAACGGTGGGACGCAACGAAATAATTTCTCACAAACAAATAAAATAGCTAAAAATGTGCATGATACGCTATAAAATGCTAAACATATGAGAAACAACGATGCAAACTTCAAACCCATTGTTTTTCAAATGCACACACAGAAAAAGAAATCTATGTATTAAAAGAATGTCATCAATTATCAAAGAATTGATATTTGGATATAAACAAATGAATATTTCTTAATAGTTAAAGAAATTAACTGTCAGTTAAGAAACCACTTATTTAAGATTATTTTTTATATTAAAGTCATGGTTCCTTAACTATTTTTCGATATATTCTAAATCTCTACGCAATTCACACCAACTACTGCTTTCTCTCATTACCGTACCTACACGGAAAAAAAATCAGTAGATTCTACTGTTTTTTGGAAGCTATATCAACAGTTTCGTTCAAATACTAAAATAGTGTTTTAAAATTAGTAAAATTAGCTTTTTTTACATTGATAAGCTGTTTTAACCTTTCAAATCATAAAGCCAATCTTACTTTTATGAAAAGTAGATTCTACAGATTTTAAAAGTAGTTTCTACTCTTACTTGCAAAAGTAAAATTAACTTTCTATTGTTATGTTAAAATAACTATTTAAACCGTAGAATCTACTGATTTTTTTCCGTGTATACCCATACAAACCACCTATAACCACACCAAAGTCAATCAAAAAACTATACACACACACAACAAGGCCCCATAACTTACATAACTCCGCGCCCTAACGATTTACATAACGCTTCCACATGAAACCACGTGCGCACGCACGTATTATACGCGTATCCAAAAATCCGAAAGATAACTAACGAATTTCTTGCGTAAAGGCTTTATTGCGTGCACGTGACGTTGTATATATACACGTCGTGCGATACACGCGATTGCTGCGGGTGTACACGCACGGTTCTTATGCAAACTCGTCGAACGATCGATCGACTGGAAGACACAATGTTCTCTCTCGCTCTCTCTCTGGGTCGGCGACTAATTTTCAAATGTGGCCGCCCACGCGCTTGGGTATAGATATAATGCGGTTCCGTCCGTTTTATCGGTGAGTGTAGCACTTTGAACTGATATGTATATATGGTGGTGTGTACATGTATATCATGTAGAAGTTGTGGTCATCGAGTTCGCGTGATTATGTATACGTATATCTATACGTATAATATAATGATTTTGTTTGATAATCAGGTCAGTATTGGGTGGTGTGTAATTCGTGTAAGGGATGGTGGCATAGATTGTGAAGTTATTCTGTTTTAGTGGATCTGGAAATATTTTAAGTAATACGTTAGTTTAATTTATTGCTGGTTTAGAAGTAAATGTGTACTGTATATTGTTTATATATTGTTGACGCATTAGAAAACTTATAAAATCGACATTCGCATAAAGCAAAGATAACGTGGATGACCAAGAAATGATTATTTTCTGTTTATGTACATTATGGACTCGCGTACATGTATACATACATGAGAACACGGCAATTTTCTTCGACAGTATACGTACATAATATACTCTATTCGACGTTATTATTTTAAGAGCTCGGACAGAAAGCCATTCGACATCATCGATAATTCTACGACCTTTCCGTTAATACACGTGTATTGACGTTTATTCATATAAGCACCCACATAAACGCCCACGTCGAGGAAGTGGGTGCGTATAATAAGCCTGATTTATACGTGTGTGTACGTGAAGAGAACACTTTCGTCAGTATGTATTGTAGCATATATATACAAATCAGTGATTTAATGAGCGTAGCTATTTATAGAATCTTGCATGATTGAAAATGTCGTTGCGAGAGCGCAATTGTGAATGGCTTTTAAATTGAGAACTTAAATCTTGTACTTTTAGATGTACGATTGTAATCCCACGTATATAATTATTTGGTGTATAATTGGATCTTTTCACGACAGCAAAGTTTTGTGGATACAATTTTTGTTATCATTAATGTATATATTATTTTAAATTTAGATTTTTTTTTTAAATTTATTTATTTACCGTCGCATCCCCTAAAATAGGTATTAGCGACAATTCAATGTACATTTTGTATACTTATTTTACTTAAATACATAAATAAATTAGGTGATAATACATAAGTGGAAGCAGTTATATAGATATAATATTAAAATTTTGATACAATGAAATTGTTATGATGATATAGTTCAATATTTTACAATTCTTTTCGCATGTTAATTTTATCAAGAAATTGGATTGTTTTTTTACATTGACGAGGGAGTTTAAGTAATTCTTCAATTTTATTTCCAAGGTTGTATTTTTTCCTTTTATTTCTATATTTCGGACATTCAATCAAGATATGATTTATGGTTGTCTTTTTCTTACAGGTGTTACATGTGTTGGAGTTCTCTTTGGTTATTATATGTTTGTGTGTAATTTTAGAATGTCCTATACGTAGTCCGTTAAGTAGAACTTGATCTTTTCTAGAGAAATTTAGGGCTGTGTTGGGTTCGTACATTAGTTTTGATTTGCCGTAGATGACTATTTTTGGCTCTTTGTGATCCATACGTTGTTCCATTCGTTCATTATTTTCTTGTTAATTAGTTTACGGAAGTCGTTTTTAGTTTCTTTATATATTGTATTGCTGAAGGATAATTTACAGGCTTCTTCTGCTATAGTTCAATGGGAGGTCTTGTGTTTGGGTTGTATCGAGAATGATGGCATATTACTATGTTTTCGTGTAGATGGTTGATTTTTATAAATTCTGAGATTACAGAGAATCGGTCTGATTTACCGGATTTTGTTTGTCTTGGAAGATAATTCGAGTCTATTCGTTGGCAATATCAACGAAAAGTACAAATTTTTCCTTTAGAAAAATGGTAATTTTTACTGTTTTTCTAGTAATTTTTATCATGTTTCCATGTAAAAATTTGTACTTTTCGTTGATATTGCTAAAGTACCAGAAAACATGGGAATTTTTCCCCACATTTTTCTATCAGTGTGAAGATTATGGCTTGAGTTCGGTTATTATTCACTCCTATATAGACGCACCTGTTCAATTATATACAATGTTCGCTGACGATGTAACGCTATTCATACGAGGAAAAAATATAAAAACTACTCAAACCATTATGCAAAATACACTAAATTTAGAATTATGTCACGCGGTTACTTTAGAATGTCATACATTAAAGTTTGAAATGTTTCAAAATTTTTGAACTTTTATTTTGACGAATATTTTTGAATTAGTAAAAAAAACTACTTAATATTCTCTAATGAGATAGTTAATGTTCACTAATGTTTTAGTGGAGTAATTTTAAGTAACACACTTGATTACGTTTAATAACATTTAATCAGTACACCACTGCTCATCCACCTATATCAATTTATCCAAATCGTCACACGACGTTGACAATCTCTCTTTTATTTAACAACCCCATATACACCTCAACCCATCCATCCATCCCAATAATAGCCTATACCTATATATACATTTTCACATTTCACTTTCCGCAAAAGCGTCCGTTCTCTCTCTCTGTCTCCCCTGTCGGTTTCTCCCCCCAAATCACCGGCGTCGTCGCCCGCCGCTCCATCATCGCCCCATCACTAGCACCCGCACGTCGCGTAGCAGCAGTAGCAGCAGCATCCCAACTACCTACCTACTCCCTCTCTCTTTCTCTCTCTCTCTCTCCCCTCGTCGTCGTCGTCGTCGTCCCCCTCGCGCATGTTTACGCGCGCAGGCACACGCACATATAGCTGCTGCTGCCGTAGAGCACAGTGAGTAGTGGCACACAGACGGTGGCGGTACGGAGCCGCTGTAGTATAGCAGGCGCAGCAGCAGTAGTTCCCAAAGCTAAATGTATATATTTTAAGAGGGAAGCGTCAATCGGTGTACGCGCGTGCGATATATTATGTTGTTGTTGTTGTGCCGTGCGTTGTTGGTGGTTGAATGTAGCAGTTGTTGTAGGGTTGCTGCAGGTGTGAGGATAATATAGTGTGAGGTGCGGTGTGAGAAGAAGAAGAAGAAGTAGGAGTAGGAGGAGGAGAGGAGAGATGCCGAGCTTGATAGCATTCGGCCGGCGCTGGCGCATCGGAAGCGACGACCTCTACGTGCCGGGGTTCTGCCTTTGCGCTCTACATCTCGCCGAGTAAGATATAACAACGTTATGCGTGCTCCGTTTTACTTTTTTTTCCTTGTTGTTGGGTTTGTTATATAATGACAAGTGTGTAAGTATGTATGAGAGGAACGTAGTTTCGGGTACGAAACAGGTGCGCAAGTTGAGGTTAGCGATGAATTTGAGGTTATGGCTGGTGCCTGCGCCCAATGTGTATATAGACAGTGGTGTGTTTGTTTACTTTTTTTTCTGCAGCCGATTGTTGCGCTCGACAGCTATATATACATATTTTCATCGCTCGATCGAATATCTGAGCGGTAGTAGTGTATAGGTGTAAATCTATTCTCGGCGTTTCACAGCTGTTGTTCTCTTTGAGTGTACACTTATACTCGAATAATTTTTGAAAGGCTCGTGGTCAGCGTTTTTTTAACTAATGAAATTTCACAAACCCGTGTGTGGTATTTCGCCACAGACTGGCAGAAAAAATTATCGAGTTGTTGTGGAAGTTTACACAACCACGTAGGTGATTTTAGAAGTGATATGCCATTTCGGAGCAATGTATTTTTTTTCGACGCCTCTTATCTCCCGAATTCCTCGCAATTACGTGCCTCGATAAATACGTTGTTGCGGTATATATAATACTGTTAATAACAATCCACGTCGACTAATTCCGTAGCTTCACGGTTGCTTTTAAAGAAAAAATTAAAAGTTTCTCTTTCGCTGGTTACGCAAGAGCCGTCGATATAACCGGCGCAGCATCCGATAACAAGAAATCACGGCTGACTCTCTCTCTCTCTCCTGCTGATAATATACAACGGAGACTCGAAGGTTATCGCAAGTATAGAGGAGTATGTCGTCTGCTTTCGACGACGACTTATACTGCTGCGTGTATATACGTGTGTGAAAAGAAACAGAGAAGGTGGGAGAGAGAACGGACCGGACTACTGGGCGGCGCGGGTCAATGAGCTGACGGAGCGCCCGCCAATTTCGAACGGCTCTGCGCGCGCACAAAGCGTAACGCGCCGCCGCCGGCGGTGTGAAAGGAAATCGCTGCCCCGCGCGCGTTGTTCGGTTAATGTTTATGTTGTTGGGACGGATATATATATATATATATATATATATGTGGTGGAATGTCTTTTTTACGAGACTGTTATACCACGTGGGAAGAATGCATTGGTTAGAGAATGCGGGGAAAATTGGTAGACGTGATTGAAATGAAAACGTTTTACGTATGCGCATGTGGTTTGTATTATTAGATTAAATAATTGATGTAATAGCACATATATATGTACTCGTTATTTACGAGATAATGAAGAAGAAATCATAGTGCATTTATAATTTCTTGATTCCGTTGGTGATTCATTGAGAGCCGGTATAAATATATAATGAAACAATTGACATTTTAACTGCAGTGTATAATTGTTACGTGATAAGCATATATGCTATTACAGCTTATACATTGTATATGCATTAAAATAAATGGCTTTCAGTCGTGCCCATAAAGCATAACTCATTTAGATACTTTGTTTTTTTTCTCTTTCAACCGTATATGATACTAAAATCAATTTAGTGTCTGTTGCGTGGATTTGATTGATATGTCTGTAAAAATATACGTATACGGAATAATCGAATTTTTGATAGAAACCTTGTTTAGCTCAGCTGTCAATTTTTTTTAGCTCAATTGAGTAAAAATCAACAATACTTATATTTTATTAAAAATGTTTTTTCACGTCACAAAAGAAACATTTGCTCAAAACAAAAAAATAAAATTAATAACTTTTTCCAACAAAAGAACGTAAGTTTCTATACATGTCCACACCAATAAAAATAAAATAAACCCTTTACTACCACACAATGCCTTTTTAACCACACCCAAAACTTATCTCTAAAACGCACGCAGGACTGCTCGAAAATTTTATCAACCACAATTACGGCACTCCACCGTCACCATCCCCATATACCTCGTCCGCAGTACGAAGGCACTCGCAGGCGGCTGCAATGTCTCTTTAGAAAATTAGGACAAACAAGTCGTTAGCTAGCGAAACGATTGTCCGCGTGCTCGCGCCGCTGGCATGCCATTATAATTAAGGCGAGAAGCTGAGCCGCGCAGCTGCAAGAGAGACAAGGACGTAAGTCGCCTGGGTTATCCCTTGCGGTATATAACACGTTCCCCTCCCTGAAGAGCAAGAGAATTTAATTTCCCGCATCGTCGAGAGAGAGATGCGCAAGCCAGACGCTCGTTTCCTCCTTGGGGCACGTTCACTCCTTCTCTTCTTTTTTTTGCTTCTGTCTGTCTGTCTGTCTTTCTTCTCTCTACCTCTGGTCTGTAACGTCCGTTTTGCGAGCTTTTCCAGGCTAAAGTGGCGTCGTTCGGATGTGCTTTTGTGATCGTCCGCCCGTGGAAATGTAATGATGGAGTGCATTGTGTACGATGTTGGTACATATAGATATGCATATACATATATATAAAATGAGTTTTTATGGTAGTTGAGAGAATATAATATATATATCTATATACTTTGCATGTAAAGTGCTCGCTAAGTTTCAATTTCCGTATTAGAAGGTGGTTCCCGATTCCAATCGTCATTCAATTTCTGGAAATTATTCGTCTTTCTGTTTCACTGTCGGTGCGAAATGAAATTTCCTTCTTCTGATTCGTCCTTATCGAACTGGAGTTCTATTAGAATTCACGAAAAATCTCTCTGATAAAATATCAAGTCTATTGGAATCTTGAAAAGAAGAAATACTATTCGCAAGTGATAAAAAAATATAAATAACAAATATATATATGAATATGTCTAGACCGGATTTCTACTCGTTTAGTCGGTAGCCTTTGCACTTGTTGTCATGTCGTCGTTTGATATTTCGGTTTTATCTCAATTCTACACGACTTCACATGTTCAAGCTATACAACGTCGATAGAATAACATTTTCTCTTGTAGACGAAGCAAATATGTCCATTGTGTGAACGAAAGAAGTTTTATCACACAAGAAGACGACAAATATACTGTCTGTAGTCGTCGTAGACGATAACGCGGTGAATGAATGCATCGGTTATTTGTCTTTCAATTAAGATAGAGATTTACGATAGCTTGAAAGGTCAATAGATTACTCGAGAAATTATCAACGTCTTAATGAACATTATCATAATTTCGTCCTCGCAATTTGATTTGACACTCTGAAATTGTTTTTTTTTCATTATATAAAATATATTCTACAAAAAATTACTCATTTCTTTTTCATCTACGGACACGAAAGTCGTTCTTTCACGTCAAAAAATGGCCAATTTCCCCTAACTGACCATCAGAATTTTTCTCCGTCTTTCTCAATACTATACTACCACCACCAACCTGCCTTTTTACATTTCCTCTATCTCTCCATCTCACTCACGCTACTAAAAAAGAAACTGCACCATTCCCCCAATTTACCATCACACCTGCGTATCCACATACCCCAGCTATCATCAGGTCCACTGATGAGGCACTAATGCGGAAATACGCACGCGGACTTTTACGCGATACCTATATACTACCACATCTTCCTTACATACACATATATACAGAGGCGAAGGGTCGTGGGACGTTGTATATAGGGGAGAATCCTATAAATTTTCACCGCCAGCAGCATTGACGAGAGAGTATAGCAGTAGTGTATGTATATGTACGTGTGTGTGCTATAGGGGAATCTGTAGAGAGAGAGAGAGAGAGAGAAAACGCACGGCGTTCGATCGTATAGCCCGCAAGAGATTCGATAGAGAGTCGACGGGTAGCCGCGAGGGTCGTCCCTTCTGCTACCGTCGTCGTATTCCGGTAGTATAGATATGCGCGTCGTTCGGGGCATCACTCGGTTCATGCCGCAGTGAGATATGTGACACCGCAGCAGAGAGATGTGACTATATATATATACCAACGTCGTGTGGTTGCCGATTGGAATTGGAATGCTTTTTATGCATTGTTTTTAGAATTTTTATTTATTTTTATTGTGAAATATATAGATTTACTGTGTATTGGTAACAGGAATTTAGGTCAATTTTATTGTTAGTGGTTATGGGGATTTGTATATGTACTTTTTTATTTATAGTTTCTAATATACAGAAAAATATTGGATGCAAGGAATCGAGGTGGTTTTTTTTTGCATTATTGATTTGTGAGTTGACAGAAGGACGAGTGTGTCATTAGAAGGCGTTGCTGTCCTAGATTCATTCACGTGCATCAAGTATTCTTTCATACTTATCCGATACGAATTGTATCATTTGCTATGCAGCTTAAATTCAGATCAAATCTTACAGCGAGAGAATATTTCTCCTGCCATACTATATATATAGTGTCTTAACTTACCTCCAAGAGTTTTGAGATCGCCATTTAAAATTGAAATTAGACTAGAAACAATGTGACATGTTCTCTACTCTCCTTGAGCCAAACTATGCGCACAAAAATTCCATTCCACTGTACTTACTTTTCTTCTTAAAACTACCTTTCCATCCACTAGTACCGCTTTGCTACTTAAACCCCATCCTAACCCTCATTCCCAATTCAGATCCTACTTCTCGCCATTATACAATGCAAAATTCTGGCACCCTGCATACACCTCAGATCTCTACATACATATTGTTCGCTTTTTCTTCTCTCCTCTTTAATATTCACCTGCACATACACCACCCACATACTCTCTTCGATCCTTTCGCGCGCTTTATCGAAGGACATCGTAGCCGTAAAGCGGACGGAAATGCGCGCGCGAACGAACGATAACACAATCGGGTCAGCAGCAGCGACGACGGTGGTGGTGGTTCGAAATAAAAGGAGGCTAATGTCCTTTTCGCGTATGGTGTATGCAGCAGCAAAGAAAAAAAAAATGGAGCTCGCGCGAGGATTTATGTACCGTCGTATAGTCGTGCAAGCCTCTTGTGTGTATGTGCTCCACTTGTATATAGAGGATGAAGCTATATATAGTGTGTATAGAAGAGGCAAAAAATATGTATATATTGAGGATGCGTGTGGAGGATATGCGCTGCGCTGAGATGTCTGAAGAATTTATGCCGACGTACGGTGGTTTTGTAATGGTGTATGGTATACGGGAGTGGAGTGAGGTGAATTTTTTGAAGGGAGTAGAGGTTTGTTCATATATATAATAGGGTGAATTTATGTAGTGTTAGACGAGGGGAAAAGTTTTATAAGGAACCGAAAATGGTAAACTTTTAAGGGCCGTGTAAAAAGAAAATAAAGCAAGTTTTCGTCAATATAAGTGTACAAGTTAGGCACGTAAGGCGAGGCAAAGGAAGTTTACTACATCTTTAGATGCGAGGAAAGTTTATAAATTTGTTAAACAGTTTAATATGAAATTTCCTCGACTGTTCCGGAAATTAGATCGATCTCGAGCAACCAAACTTCAAAGAATAATTATACTACCAAATAAGATCACTAATTTAATTTAATAAATTTCTATTACCCTCACAAAAAAAGTTTGTGTTTTCTCCAAAACACAATACATACCAAAGCAGATGAGCTTACAAAAACGAATACCTCTGCAAGCGCACTTCCGCGATCGACCCCTCCCCTGACGAAATGTAAAATGCAAAACCTCGTTCCACCGGACGCGCGTTGTTCTGTGTTTTTCCCTGGGACACTAACACAATAAAGAATAGCTGATGCGACGCGGCCACTGGCTCCGCGTCAAACGATCTTCATTACACTTTTGCGCGCGCGCGGGGTGAATGCCATTTCTGGCTCGTGAATCATTTAGCAGCGACAGCGGCGACGACAGATATGTATATAGAGAGAGGGACTCGTGTGTACACACGGTGTAGAATGTGTCTAAGGTTTTTCTTTTTTTTTCATACGCGGATGAAAAGCTATGTTGATCGTCGCCGGAATTAATGCGCTGCTGTCGCCGAGTGCTGGATGGGATTTCGTTGGTTTGCTTGTAGATTTTTGAGGATGAGAGGAAGAGATGGGTTTGAAGATTTTTTTTGTCGGGATTTAGGAGGTTTGCGAAAATATAGAGATAGTTTGTACTTGAATTTAAAGGTAGAGTAGATTTATGGAGAGGAATTTATTTAGAGTATAAGTGAAGCTGTGAAAAGAAGCTCTATTGGAGGAGGAAAAACGTCGGGATTTTTTATTGATTTATCTTGTTAAAATATTGTGATTGGCTTAATTACTATTGTAAACGTTATAATACGTGAATGAAATTTTCATTGAACCAAATATTTACAAAAGGATGCCTATGATTCATCAAATATTTGAATAGAATTAAATAATAATAATCGCACAGAACGTTGATTACATTAAAAACCTACATTTTTTGTTTAAAAAATTTTGTATCTATACAATACGGCACTCGTTTCAAAGCGTAACATTTAAGCAAGCTGAGTTTATAGTCAAAGAGCAATAAACACGCACGGCAAATATTTGTCATGCAAATAAAGTGACTAGCCGTCATAGCTCTGTCGAATTTTCCAATATCTCTTTCATTCTTGCCTGGCGAAACATTCGAACGAAGCGTCACCGTTGTGTATAGTGTCGCATATATATTTATAGTATACAGTCGAGTTATGAACGAAACGATGAAAAAAACCGCGATGATGCGCGTCGGTATATTTGATTCTCAAATGGAGATGTCACGAGATACTGATGCAGTTACCAAGAGTCGACAGTTTTCAGAATCGAATCATTTCAATGTGACTTCTCATATTCTCTCTTTCCTTTTTGTTATGGATGTCTTTCTTTTCACAATTCACAAGTTCATTGAAAGCTTCGAATGACACTTTGAGTCGTATGCTGTCTATGAAACATTATATAGGTATATCGAGGAATATTGAACTCCTTTTCCGATAAACCTTTGGATAACAATGGAAACGATACCTGAGATAACGTACTTGTACCGCTTCATATTTTTTTCTTTTGCCGTTTATACTTAAATAAGAAAAATAATAGTATAGACACCGAATGGTTTCCACCGTTGAGGAATTGTTCTATCATATTCACACATCGAAGTTGAGCTTGCAGTCAATGCGTACACTGATAGTTATTCCATGAAGTGCCTGTAAACTTCATTATGCATTGGACTAATACAAACGGAGAAACTAATTAACTTAACTGTTCGGTTAATTTTGTAACTGTTAACTTTGCGTAAACTGTTGCGTGTACGGAATTCGATTAAGCTCTTCAACTATTTCGCATAAAAATATTGCTAAAGTATACTATTTACCGCACCCTAACAACAAACTTTGTTATCCCTGATAACATTAGATTCTGAATAACTTTGCAAAATCGCTTACCTATTCCACTAAACTATACTTTAAAAATCCATAACTTTCGACTGATAAATTGAAAATCTAATTATATACTAATACATATACCACTTCCACTTAAACGAATTAACCTTCCATCCCAACATATAGCAAACCGCCAGCATTTCAATTTCATTTCATCTCCCTCGCTTTATATAGAAACCGGCCCAAAGTTGTGTGTGTATATACACAGCGACAACGACCAATTGTCAGCTAAAACGTCGGAGCTCGTCATGCTACTTCTGTCTCTGCACCTGATACACGACGACGACGACACATAAAAATGTGAGCTTGGCTCGACTATACGCGCGCCTGGGCGAAATTATTCCCAGTGGCATCGTGCACGTAAAACGCGAGTAAGGGTGGTTCGCTCCCTCGTGCTGCTGCTGCTCTCCTTTCTCATTCTTCCTGTATTATACAAGCGTGCGGCGCGTGCGCGTCTGTCCAAGTTATTCCGCTTTGCATCTCTGCTATATATATACATAATATGTATATACATATAATACGTGCGCAGCACGCCGAGATGGATATAATACAACAACGCGAGGGAATTTCAGTTGTGCGGAGTGTTGTGCGCTGTTGGGCTTATAATTTCTTCGTTTTCTTTTTCATTTGGTTAATGCATAGGTTATTGGGTCAGGAGGTGAGAATGATGTGTAGGGTTGGAGATTAAATTGTAAAGTTTAATTTGTGATACGAAGGTATAAAATTTTTATCGGTGGTTGGTTTATTATTTGAGTCTCAGATTTGTTATTAAATTTTTGATTGTATAGAATGGGTGTAACGAACACCGTTTATATAGTTATAGAGTACATGGAAGTTAGATAATATATTTGAATTTCGATCAGGTAAATGAATAGGAAATAAAATTAATGTTTCCTTGTTCCACAAAGTATATCCACTATACATTATCAATATTATATTAACTATGTTTATCTATTCGCGTATAGTAACAGCCAGGCGCCTTGTATCAAAGCGATCTTACATCGTTAATAACAAACAGACGCTATCACACGCGATCATTACGCAAATGAGTATAGATCGACTATATACTCACAATCACTATCTGATAATCTCTCACTGTTAACTAACAGAAACATTAACCCATTAAATATAAAAGTGAATTATTACAAAATATTAGTAAACCATCATACGTTTCAAACAGCTATACAATACTTTCCAATACCAAGACTCTTCCACACAGATGTAACCCATGACGAGTTCCACCCTCACCTCCCGATCCCTTTTACACCACGCCGGCAGCAGACACAGACACACGCGTATTTGACACGATTACCGCCCCGTGAATTTCGGGCGGTACCTAAGACACCCCCTGTTTCTCTCTCCTCTCCCCCTTCTATTACGTGTGTGCACGCGAGGACCGCGTCGCGTCGTGCGCGCGTGGCCTTTGTCGAGACTAATTAGCGCGCATTAGTATCGTGACGTTGCGTTTCGTGGGTAGGTGGGGGAGACAAAGTCGCGTGCACACTGGTTCCTCCCCTATGGGGCAATCGATATACACACACGAAAATTTTCGGCGCCGGATGTGCGGTGCGCGATGCTCGAAGTGTGGTTCGTCGGTGCGGAAGGTGTGACTCTATTGTGAAGGTATACGTGTGTGGAGAGACTTTTTCGGTGGGGGTTGGGTAAGGTTTTCTTTGTGAGCTATGGTAGATAAAGGGGGTTGGGATTTTTGGGGTTGAAAATCTGGTTGTAGTTGGAGCGCGTGTTGAATGAATGACAAAAAACTGGGGTTGGGTGTGTAAGATTGGGTAGTTTTGAAAAATAAATATTAAGAGTATGCAAAGATTTCTGTTGGGTATTTTATCTGCGTTATTAATTAGGGCAAATATTTTTAAAAAATAAGGAACCATGACTTATAAGTTTATAACGAATGGCGTTTGAAGCATTCAAATTATCGTCTCATTTTAATAAATAATGGCCGTTTTATGCAGGCAGCGCTTTAATATACGACACAGGAGTTTCGGAATTTACGTTTACGAGCTTCGTGTCCGGGACAAATGAAATGAAGCTCTTATTAAGAATCGATATTCGATACAAACTTAATCTGAAGAGAATTTATGAACTCGTCAGTCTAATATATATTTCGAAAATGAAAAATTTCTGTATTATGAGAAGTTAATATGTGCATACCAGCTCTATATGTGACCTGAATATTATAAATTGTTCTTAATTGTATTTGAAATAAGTATAAGACGAATATAAAACTTTAAACTTATAATATTTATGCTTCGAATAAGCAAAAAATTTTCAAATAAAACTTCGCTTATGATTTTATGAACGTGCGTAATAAAAACTGCAATAAAAATATCAATAACTCATGCGTAAAAGTATCTATAAATTATATGCATATTTCGCAAAACTTGAAATACAAATTCTTTATTCCGGTAAAATACACATAACTCTAAGATATTAATACCAGATACATTAATTCATTTACCGACGTAAGATACCATTAACATTCAGACTAGAAGATCTGTCCATCTAATTTTAAAGTTTGAATCGTAAAAGAAAAAAACATTTCCGACCACTATATCTATGTAATTCAAATTTCAACGTTAAACTTTGTAAGCGGGATATGAGATTTAAATCAGAACCGCCGCAGCAGCAGCATCAGCGATACAAGCGTAAAGCTGTCAAACTATTTTGTATTCAGTTGCACCTCCCGTATGAATACATTTTCATATGTATATATGTACCATCATCATCGCATAAAAGCCTGCAGACATAATTACATCCATTGTTTAGCTTTTAGAATATAATTTCATCACCTAAAGCGTATCTCGTTACATAATAAATTGACCATTTCAAATGTGTTCACTGAACTGGATAATAATAATAGCCTTTGTAATTTATAAATAAAGGAAAATATTTGAGAATAGTAAAAACTTATAGCTTTTCATATTCCTTTCGATAAAACATTTCGTTTAACTGTACAGTAAACGAAGTAGTATTCAGCAAATTTAAATGCACTGTAATTAGCACTTAAAGTAAGAACACCGAGAAGAGGTAATGGTTTTAATTAACAAGGGAGCATTTTTCCCTGACTACTCGTTAAATTTTTGCCGTAAAATAGGTTTTATTACATCGCTGTCCCGCAATAGACGTTTTAACAGGAAAAAGAATTTAGCGACCGAGTGCTAGACCCCAAATTACACGTTCACTACAACAGAATTGCAATTATTATTTCACTTTATTCGAGCGTTACCTTAATAATAGACATTTTAAATATATTTTAATATAATTTTAATTATATATAGTATACGTAATAACATCGGTATATTTTATATTAGTTGTCAAAGCTGATACATTCCACTATATATAATCTTAAAAATAAAATAAATTTTTGAATCATTCCAAATCACTATAAAATTTTTACTTTCCGGAACATCGCGCGCAATTTTCCACATACGGTGAAATAACCAAATCAGGTCACTTGTTCATTCGCTGCTTCTCCCCCAAGGCCTATTTAACATCACTCAGTCGTTATCCAACCAAAGCACTTAACCGCCCTTTCAATATTCCAGGAAACAAGGTGCATGCGTATATGCAGTAGATCCGCACGTGTAATGTATATATGTGGTTTGAGAGTATATAGCGCAGACACGTGTGGATGCAAAATCCGAATCCTTTTCCAGGACCCATTAATATCTAATGAACAAGCGCGAGGTGAGTTAAGACTATCGAGCGATCGCGTAATTAAGCAAATAGATGGATTGCCATCGGATCCAATTTGCATACAACGTTTTCGATGAAGAGAGTGCCATTAGATACCTATATATATATGCGTTTGATTATATTGCTCCAAAAATATCTGTATTTTCTATATCGGTTTTGAATAAAGCATTGCGATAATATTTATCCTTCATTCAATTAAATAATTAATATTCATATAATATCGCTGCAGAAAAGTTTAAAAATAAAATCGAAACCGGTCGTATCGTAAAAGTTTATATTCGTTAACAGTTTTAATTAATACACGTAAATCAAATATATATATATATATACCCACTCAATATATTCGTATATATATTGGAGAATCGCGTAATCAGTTAATCTCGTAGGGGATTAAAACAAATAATCGTGTGACGTCCATAATCTGACTTATCGCACGGCGCCGTCAGATCCGACAGATATAATTTGACTGCAGCGAAGTTAAGACACTCGAGGGGGTGGTGAAATTTAAATGTATTATCTTTAGTCGCCTTTGCCGAAATGCCCTTAATTACATTTGCATAACTCCGCAGCGATCGCGTATAGCTTGATTAACTACCCTGCGTATATTATGCGCTAGATTATATATATATATAGTAGTTTGAAAATCGATCGAAACCCTTTCGTCATTTTACCGGGATTAAGGGAACCTTTCGGTTTGGTTTTTTTTTTACTCTGGTTCCCTCTCGTTTTCCAATGTAAACGGTTCAGATTTATGAAATAACTTCACTATATATATATATATATATATATATATAT
>JAWWEQ010014129.1:0-37415 GCA_035583055.1 Torymus tubicola | reverse complement strand
TATTTCGCGTTACTTTTTACTTAATTAATGAATCGTAATAAAGACGAAAAAAAAAATTTTTGTCTTTGGTTGGTGGGGGCCTTCTCATTGTGGGGGCCTATAGGCAGCGCCTAGTCTGCCTATGCGTTAGTCCGGCACTGCTGCAGACATTGGAGATGAAGACTACCAGTTAACGCAATGGCTGCTAGGGGAACATTACCAAGAGGACTTTATACATGAAGATAGACAAAACGAAGCAACTCTGCTGATAAAAAGAGAGAATTTAAGGAATACATTTATTGATGAGCAAAGTAAAACGAGTTTAGTACCAGCATGGGTTAACATAACAGGTGAATTTTCAGAAGGAGAGCCTCACTCGTTGTCCATGCTGGCAGAAAACGAGATGACAAGAGCAAATTTTGAAGCAACGAAATATTAGCTATGAAAGAGGTGATGATGCATCACTTGCAGCCAGCGGAAACAAGAACAGATCGTCAACAGATGCAATAGAACTCTGGAGACGAACCAAATCAGAGTCTGCTGGCGGAACACACGACACTTCCACAATTCACCAAGCCGATGATGCAAATGACATCATCAGCAGCAACGAAATTCCTGGTGCCAGAGGTCTTCATGGAGTTTTGCGAAACAATGATCCAGGAGAACAGATCATTGCGCGCAAAAGGACACGCGCAAGGCGCGATTTCTAGCACCAGGATGGAAGAGGATCGACCTCGGCCGAGAAATGAGAACGTACGTTTGCAGGATACGTACACTTGTCGATATCAGACAAGCTCGAGCCGAGAATGGGGCATCAACTCCCCAGGCACATTTAGCTGACAGGGCTAAGCCACGGCTGATCAACCGTACCAGAGCCTGGGGGGAGGGGGGAGGTTTCTCGAGAGATGAAACTTCCGAGAACCTCTATAACAGTGGAGTTGATGATTTGTCAATAAGAAGCCCCTATTGTCGATATCGGTCAGATAGTGAAAAAATGGAATATATCCTTCTCTGGCGAAAGGGGCCAGAGCATGGAAGCCTTCCTAGAAAGAGTTGAGACGTGCAGAGGCTCGACAAGCTTAACGGACGCCAAGCTCTGCCAGAACTCCTAAAGGGCATTGGAGCCATGTGGTTTCAAGTGGAGAAGAATCGCTGGAACACATGGTCAGATTTCAGAAATGCTGCCCGTAGATGGTATGGCACTGGCAGAAGATATTAGCTGAGGTTACTAGCAGAAGCTAACGCCAGGACACAGGGAGAAGATGAGTTATCAAGAGACTTCATCACCTATCTCCTGGTTATCATAAGAAAGATGGAGCCCATACCCAGTCAAGAAATGCAACTCGATATGTTACATCGAAATTTAAGGCCAAATTTCCAGAAGTTGGTGAAAAGAGCTGACTTTCGTATTATCAAAGTGCTTAGTACCCGATTTCAAAAATTTCTGCGGGGACTTTCATAATTTATACATTGTTGCAACTAATCGTAGATCCTATAGAAAATAATAAATCTAGTTCTCGAACTTAGCAGCCAGAATTGTTAAATAAGAATCAAAACTCTGTGTTCGTACATTTTCAATACTGAATAAAACTATCAATTAAAATTGAAACTAGAAAATATAATACACAAGCCATAGATAACCAAATACAGCATTATGGTTTGTGGTTCGAAAAGCTACTATTCTCAACAATACTCCATTAGGTTAGGTTAATTAAGCCTTAGGTTAGGTCAATTGAGTCGTATGTTGGGTCAATTAAGCAGTAGGTTGGGTTAATTAAACTTTAAGCTGTACGCGGAGTAAAAATTATGTTAAGAATAAACAAAAAATAGGTATCATTTTAAGAGATTTTCTTATATTATTGGTGAAAATACATATATTCCACGTGTTAAAAAGGTTAAAACCTTTGGAGTATTCAAAATTTAAGATAAATTAATAAATATTGATAATCTCAGACATAAGACTCTTACACAAGGCACTGTGCGTCCAATCATATCTCAAAAGGTATGGTTCAGCAAAAATGTAGATTTTTTGGAATCGTAAAGTATTTGATTTAAAAAATCCCTTCCTCAAGTTCCATGCTTACGTAAGAGCCCTCAGTATTTAAAAAACATTGTCAAGGTAGTTGCACGATATTGGATGAATAAAAATGAAGTGTGTTCCTCAGTTTTACATTCTGTGCCGTAAATAAATATATATAAACAGTTCTTTTTTCTTGCAATTAATTGAATCTCAAATGTTGACCATGTGGTTTATATCTGCACTTATATTACAATTGATTCTTTGTTATGACTATAGTGCCGCCGTAAAAGTTCAGCACACACGTAAAGCCTAAAATTTTGTTTACTGCGAAAATTGTCATTTCGCGATGCTTTTCGTTATTTTCTTATTTCTTAATATAATTACTTAAGCATTGCTCAAGCAATAACTTAAGAAGTATGGTTGGCGCAACCGTTCGCACCGCGAGGAGAGCTCGGGGAAATTCATTTGAAAGTATTTTTCACATACATTCTATCTGCAAAAAGTTCTGTGGTGAAAGATGCTTTCGTATTCGATTAAGGAAGAGTCAAAGTTTCGTCTCCTCGAGGAGAGAGAGAGATAGCGCGAAGGCGTTGCCATGGTAATAACCTGTGTTGCCTATGGTAGTGTGCACACAGCTGAGTCCCCGTAGTCCTCGTGTCACGGTTTGGCTGCTGTTAGTTCTGTGTGTGTGTATATACACAGCGAAAAAGGGCTACGTCTTGATGCGCAGCTATTTGTTGGTTCCACCTCAAGAATAGTGTTATACCTTTAATAAAAATGGCATGTTTTTGAATAACATGTGTTCGAAAATACTTATACAAACTATATGACCGGTTGTATTCTTTTTAAAAACAATGACGTTAAAACAATTGTGTTAAGAGGATAATCACAGTCCAATACAAAAAATATTTTTAATGCTAACTCAACTGCTGCTACTATAACTGTATTCTATTTAACGACTCAAAAGAATAATTTTATTTGTGAATAACAAAATGCCATCTAGTGTCAATAAGGTTGAAACTGGAGTTTGGCATATTGTAATCCCAATGCCTTTAATTTTATGAGAGGTTTGGAAGCTCGTAGTAATGATTTATTAATATATTATTTTTCACTATATCCAGCTCGAAAGTACCACATTCGCTCCCAGCTCAATAATCCGAATATTGAGTTAACTATTTCAAATATCAAAAAAATGAAATTTAGAATTATCGCCGCAGTAAACTATAAAATGTTTGCTTTATAAAAATGATCAGCCATTTGGAATTTCCAAATTTCGGCGTTATCTATAAATCCAAATTACGATCGAAATACTTGCAAACATAAAGATCATTTGAATAAGTATTTGTTATATACAACAAGTTTAAAAAATGTAAATAAATATTGAAATCGAGCAATTTTAATATTATTTACTCAAATAATTTTTTATTGCACTATTCATTTCGCAGAAATTCGCATTGATTATCCTGTGTGTGAAATCATTCTAGACATTTCTGATAAATATTTTTGCTTGGGAATTGAAGAAATACATGCATTTTCTGCAGTTTTTTTTGGTACGGATGCATACAGAGTGTCAATAAGGTCCCGGGGCCGCCGCCCTGTATATGTACACTATTAACAAAATTCTTAAACTTCTTAAAATTTAAGAAACAGGCTTATGTTAAAATTAATAATTTCATTACTGAAAATAAATTAATATTTTTGGATATGTATGTATAACTTTTTTGGATATGCATGTATAGATGCGGGGGACAAGTTCGGATTGTCCAGCTTTGAAAATGGATTTTTACTTATTTTTTTTTTGTTAAAATTTTTTGTTCGTAAGTTCTACATTGATTGATCGATGCGTTGTATGACAAAATATGTTTGTTACGGAATAACATTCATATATTTTGTATTTCAATTAAAGTCGGTAAATGATAGTGGGAAATAATAACTACATTATAAATAATAGAAACAATATCACGTAATCGCAGATCAATGAAAAGTACTGCATTTAACACAGAAGTTTTGAGAATCTGTAAATCCACCATCTATACTATAGAAATAGTCTAAAAATACCTGCTATTAAACTGTGACATTAGTAAACAGTTCTAATGTCATACCTGTCATGCTATTAAAGACGCGTTCACTTTGTAATAGTTTACGAGAAAGACACGCAATCTTACTGGTAGAAAAAAAATTGTCGATTTGCTCATGGATTTTCCAGGCATTTGAATTTCCTTAAACTACCTAGGCCAAGTTAACGGCATCTATAAAAACTTTCATTTTCTTAAGAACGAACAAATTTAAACTTGTAGCTGAGTTAATTTAAGAACCTATATAAATAGAAAACTTTCATCTTCTTAAGTACGAACAAGTTCAAACTTGTTCGTCTCTAAGTCCTACAGAACAATCGCATAGCAATAAGAAGTTACAATGTACGGCATCCCAACTCACCAGGGAGTTAATTAAACTAGTGACCATCATCTTATCACTAATAAATGGGCTATACACACACACATACACATTGTTAAAAAAATTCTTAAAATAAGAAAATTTAAGAAACAGGCGTATGTTAACATTAATAATTTTATTACTGAAAATGAATTAACATAGACTTTTACAAAATTTAACATAAACATTTTTTACTTTTAATAATTTTCTACGTTAATTTTCAAAACGTTTCATTAATTTTTTATCAAACGTTTATGAAATTTGCTTCCGATATATTGTTTTTAAATTTAATAAAAATTTTTCTGACAGTGAATATTTTTCCGATCGTAAAATTGCATTTTTCGTTTGTAATTTTTACTCTGCTACTTTTTCACTTCATAGTGCAAACTGAGAATGGAGGAACACATAACGAAAAGTTTTCTGGAATGGGCAAGAGCAAGTAGTAGTAGAGCAACAGTAGTAGCAAGGAGAATGTAGGAAGACCGAAGGAAGGAAAAAAATCAAATAAAAATATCAGATAAATAATAAAATTGGCCGTAAAATTTTCAATACTTGTAATTACTGCAAAACGTTTTTTATAAAGCAATTTAGAGCTACTATTTGCTTTCAATCTTCAATGGATACTAATGAAATGAATCCTATAATGTATAAACATTTACAATGCGTCGCGAAACTGTCAAATATACAAATTGCGTAAAAAGTATCATATCTGGAAATAATAATTTTTTAGGTAGACGTACTCTTATACACCAGTTATTGCACCTGGCATTGCACACGTATATCAATTGCACGGTTTATTTTTTCAGTATCTATTGAAGGTTTTGATAATCTCGTCTTCATTTGTTTATCCATTCATCTACTGATTCGATTACGTAACAAATTAAGATTTAATCTTTTAAAAAACCATTTTGTGAAAAAGTTTTTTTTTTAATTTTCTGAGTAATTGAATTTTTGATCTTTGAAGCTTGTACTAATCCAATTTGGTCAATGTGAAAAAGGTACATACACAATGTAGTCAATATTTATGTTTATTTATACATTTATTATTTCGTAAAAGTATTAGAATTTTACAAACTTTTTATTAATTATAAAAACGTGCTATATTCTACCCTTATTTAAATTAACACTCATGTTTATGAGTAGTGTAATAAAATATAAAGCTAGAAATATTATTATTAAAACAAAAATTTTCGTTAAGTTATTTTTTTAATCTAATTATGCTATACATCACATATGTTACACGTTTGAATTAAAAATATTGAATACGATTAAGGGAATTTACATAAATACATTCTATTATTTTTTTTTCAATGCTTGTAATATCTATTCTATAAAAATATATTAATTACATATAAAATCTTGTCTTATGACAGTAAATTAGTAAAAGTTCTGCAGCTCTCTACATATTTTTATTCATTTTTTTTTTTAAATTGAGGATTGATTTTGGTTTTTTACTCAATTTGAAATCATTTTCTGCTTATTTTGATGTTTAAATTCCAATAATCATATTCAAATGATCTGAGTGTGGCATATAATTTAACACGAATAAGCTGCTTTTAATTAAATATCTATGTAAAAGTATTACAAGTGTAATATTTATTTGTATAAGTATCTTAACTTAGAACAAACTTAATTTTAGAAAGAATATAAAAATTATGTTTATCTATAATAAGAAGCTTGCCATTGTTTATAAAAAATAAAGACCATTGGCATATTAAGTATATACACACATATAAAATCGTAAGTCAATATCATTCAAGAACTAAAATAAATTAAAGTAAATCTTGAGCACATTATTATTTGAATTATAATGTGTATAAGATCATATGACTACTATCATCTAAACTAGAATATTATTATTCATTATTTACAGGATTTTAAAATACCTCTTGTAATACCATTTTGTTTCAATAAAAGCAGCTTTTTCACATTAAATATACATAAATCTGTCATAGCGAGTTTTCTCATTGACTGAAATAAAAGTGAACAAATATTCTTAAGTATCGAGGAAAATAACGATTCATACATCTGACATTGATGTATGCAGAAACAGAGTAGTAAGTAGTTGTAATTTTTATCACGTAAGAGTTTTCAACTCATCAAGTAAGAAGTATTGTTCAGTTTAAAAAAAATCTTTTTCCTATATACATTCATAATTAATAACAATAATACAAAAGGATCCGTTTAGAATTTCAAAAGCGAATCCTCGTTTACAATTTTAGAAGACTCGATTTTTTGATCATTTCGCCACCTCAGACTACTCTTGGTCCGCGCGTACGTGCGATAAATTACATCATATATGGTCATGTGGATTCCATATGTAGGTCAGTCTTTGCGATGTGAATGTGTGTGTGAGGTATGCATGTGTTTGTGTTTGTGTGTGCGTGTCCTAGGCGAGTGGTTATCGTGTCCGGGTAGGACAATCACGCTCATCGCTGCCGTCGGAGCACTCGAGGAAGCCGTTACAGATACGCGACTTGGGCAGGCACTCGCCCAGGGGGCAGCGATGGCCTTTGCAACTCGTCGCCGTCGACGGGACATCCGTGCGCGCAGTCACGCGCTCGATCCAGCCTACGTAGTGGTGCACTTTCGTGTAAACGCCCGGCCGGCCCGGCCTGCCGCATCCGTACCCGTTTGACGTTATACCTGCAATGTAAATATTTCATTGTATACCTGAGTGTAAATAAATTATTTGTGTACTATTAATTCTTCATTAAGTACGTTTGGATTTTAAATTAAATAGTAAAGTGATAGCCAAAGTATTGACGAAAGGAAATCTATTCAATACTCTACATAAGATTTAGAATACTGAAAACATCTCTATACTAAAAAAATAATATCAAATAAGGATATGTTAATATGTAACTTTAACCATTGTTTGGATTTGTTCTGATGCAAAAATTAAAAAAAAGTAATAGTAATCGTATAAAAAATACTTTTGATTACAACTTTAGATTAATTTTACACTTATTTACCATGAAGGGTGTATTTATTGTCTGATTCTGAGCAAACAAGAGGTCCGCCACTATCCCCCAGACATGCATCCCTTCCACCATCTTTGACGCCAGCGCAAAGCATTCCGGAGGTGATGCGATACAGCGGAAGGAACAATGTTTTTCTGCGGCACTCCTCGGTCGATATCAATGGAAGTTCAACTTCTTGTAATGTGTCAGCTGTAAAATATGTAATACCATTAGCAGTTTTCACACAAGAACATATGCGCACGCGTAATCCAATGTGAGTTTTGAAAAAGCTCATTTTCAGATAGGTATATAAATATGAAATGACAATAGTTAAATTTTACAAATTAAAATTTTGCGCTTGTAATGTTACAGTCACAAAATAATATTTGGAATTAGAAATGATTATCGTTTTGATCATTGGTTAGATTCTGACCATATTTAAAAAAATTTGTGCTATCGTGCAGATAAAAGCAAAAAGAAAAATTGCATCTTACGGAATATGCGTCCAATCTCGAAGAGCTGGCCCCATCCGGTGACGGTACAGGTCATCCCGCTTCTCGGTTCATTTGTGGGTAGACAGATAGGCCGCGCATAATCGCTGAATGTAATTGGCTTCTCCAATCGCAGAAGAGCAATATCGTTAACGAAGCCGTTGTCTACATACTCTGGGTGCAGAATTATGTAGTCCAATCGGATCACCTGCTCGAATGGGCTTGGAAAGCTCCCGCGGCGAGTCGCACCAATTCGTGCCACCCAATACTCATCCTGAGCTCTGAAAACGATCAATTTTTTTGTGTTCAATTGAATAATATTTTTTGGAGCCAGTACTTAAACGTATCATTAATCTTTTTGATTGTAACGTTATAGGTATATGTAAATAAAAGGTTTACCGATAAAAGCAGTGCGCAGCTGAAACAATCCATCTATCGTTTATAATCGCGCCTCCACACTGATAATCTCCTTCTTTGTAAAGGGCTACTTGCCATGGCCAGCTGCCAGCAGACGAGCTGCCACCTCCAACGATCCTGTAATGACGAGAATGAGGCCATTTTCTTAAATGTCCCCATGTGTTTACAAATATTCAAAATGTAACTTCATATTGTATTAATCAATCTCTACTAAGGAAAACTAAGAATATTAAAGCAGTGCATTACTTTTTAAGAGCGCCATTAATATATTTTTGTAATAGATATTAGTTACATTTCGATATTTCTGGTACTGAAATAAATCTTTTACCTTGCTTGTGATGGCACTTGAGTCCTGATTCCACACTCGAAATTTTTGCATTTTACTTTAAGTACTTCGCCGCTGAGACATTTGGTTTTCTTAAACGTTAAACTAGTCCTGTCTGTAGATTTGTCATCATTCAGTGAAAGACTGTAGTAGGTCTTATCTAATGTGGGATGATCTTCTGGAACTTTGTCAACTTTATCAAAATCCCTGTAAAAAATGTCATAAATTATTATTATTACTATTTGTGTCAGAATGGAAAAGATAGATTAAAAGATATTATCAATTTAAAAATCTGTTGTATTTTAAGAAATACTAATTACTTACTGGTAAGTGATCGCTTTGCAGACCGCCCTCGCGAGATCCTCGACGCTCCACGATAACTGTCTCTGCTGCAGTAAATGACTCGTGTTATCCAAACACAGCTTACCCCATTTTCCATTCTTCCGCACGTTTAAATATCCTCTGTCATTGTAATTATTAACGTCTAGTCTATCGTTGAATGGGACAAATGCATTGCTGCTTCGTACTAGACTGCTTTTTAATTTCGAAGACGAAATCTCTCTACCGGACACCACATCCGTCAGGTTACCATTAACATCATCCTCAGTCGTTACATACTCTTCCTCTTGGATGACATCTTTACGGTCGATGTTATCCATAAGT
This sequence comes from Torymus tubicola, assembly GCA_035583055.1. NCBI lineage: Eukaryota > Metazoa > Arthropoda > Insecta > Hymenoptera > Torymidae > Torymus > Torymus tubicola. Next base: position 28,124 of record JAWWEQ010014129.1, on the reverse strand, counting down.
TCTTCATCCTCACCCCTTAAGACGTCCTCATCGTTCTTCGTGAAAAAATCTCGATAGATTTGCGAAGATTGTTCGGCAGCGGCTTGGAGTTCGTCGTCAATCAGGGCAGCACATTTCTTCTCGTCTTCCCCATGAGGACAATCACTTACGCCATCGCAAACATTCGATTGGTCGATGCAGAAGCGGCTGTTGCCGCAGACGAACTGACCAGCTCGACACCAATCTAAAAGAGTGATTTTGAGTTTATTTCAAAAGAAAATTTTCGTAATAAACGATTTGATCATTTTTAAAATCTGAGATTAAAACCATTAGTATCAGTATTTTTATTATGATTTTTTGATGGTATAAAATGACTATTAAAAAATAAATCTTTCGTAAAACATGTATTATAAAATGTATTTTAAGTCCTAAATTTATTTTAATAAGAAATAAATGGATCAAAATATTAAATTACCACAATCGGATTCATCAGAATAGTCCCAGCAGTCGACTGTTCCATCGCAGATTTTTTTGTGAAGCAGTTGAGCTTTCAAAAAATCGGCGCATGTACAGTTGGCCTCATCCTCGGAGTTCGGACACTCACTGAGCATATTACACCGGCCACTGTACGGTAAACATTTGCCATCGCTACATTCAAATCCATGACAGGACTCTGACAATCAATAACAGCAAATGTATGTTAAATGTAGAAAATATGTGAAATATAGTATTTTTCGTTACATGATCGTAAACGTTGATTTTATGGCGCGATTGTGATCGTAACGTATGAGGGCTGGCAAAGCTTGTCTGGGTATCGATGGACTTGGACAGTGAATCTTTACAGCCGGGTGTCGAACATTATTTTGCGATATCATAAGCGAAAAATTACGGATTGATTATAGTTTTTAAAATCGAATTTTATGGTCCTGATATTAAACTATTATATTGTACAGTTTGAAGTTTATAAAGGAAATTATCGAATAATAATGAATAATAGGTCTAACGTTATTGTAGCTCAGACTACTTTTACACATTGTTTCTTTTGTTATTTCAGCATATATAAAACTGTACATTAATCTACGTTATATTTTGAATACGATTCTTACTTTTACCATTCCATATTTTACACATAGAATTTTTAAAATTTGTTATCCATAAAATTTTTACTATGACAATATTTTCTTGGTGGTGCCTTTCCCATTAAAACAATGTTAAAATTACTTTTATTACTTACGAGCTTCACTGGTATGATTTTCCTCCGTCGTCGACATCATTTTATCAGTTCTCTCTTCCGCTTTGTTAAGTGCCTTTGTCATCACTGGCACACCGTCGCGACTCAGAGTATAGTTTAAAGTCATTTCTTTCGGCAACACCGCCGTCGAGGTTTCATTTTCTCTTGCTATTACATCGGCGAGCTTTTTCAATTTTTCTAAATCGACTAAATTCTCCGGTTTATATTTTGTCACGACATTGGGCAACGGTACAGATGTTTCATTTCGTGGTCTTTTGAGAGGTACATCATTGCCAGTCCTAACTTCAGCAAGTTTGCGCAAATTATCAACAAGTAACTGATCCTTATGCTGCGCTGTTGCGATTTTGCGATCCGAGTTGGCCGTTTCTGTTGCCAATGTTGTTTTATTTTCAGCTTTACTGTCGTTAGTATCTGTTGTATTTGTAATTACTAATTTCAGTATCATCTGATCGCCTTTGATACTCGACGAGACTTTTGTGCTGATCGAAGTGACTACTTCAACTATCTGCTCAATGGTACCTAAATCCGAATCCTTTTTGAACTCACGCTGCACCTGTTGTTCCGAAGAATCTCTTTTGAACGAATTTCGTTCAGCATTTTGAAGACCAAAGAGCCTTTCGAGAAGAACTGTATCTTCTGATGAGTTTGTGCTTGCTGTTGAATTTTTTATTTCAGTCATTGGTATTTTCTTTTCTTTGTCAAGTTTTGGACGTGGTCGAATAGGTCGCCCAACTCCTGTTGATAAATATCAATTAAAATAGTTTTCAAAAATGATTATTAAAATAATGCATATCATGTAAATAATAATAATTTACCGGTATTGCTTTTTGCAGGTGCTAAAGTTACCAAATCTATTACAACATTAGCCTTTAACGTGTCATTGTAAAGTTTTTTTGTAGTAGCTGGCGTTGTTGTTAATTGACTAGAATTTTCGTCTGTTAATTCTACTTTTTGTGTCGTTTCTTCGATGGTATCTGTTGCAACCATAGGTACATGAGGTTTAATCGTTTCAACCTGCAACGATATACTTTATTAAATATACTCTCCATACATAAAAGCTTAGAATTTTAAATATATTAAATTAGTAATAGAACTTGCCTTAATAAAAGTTGAGTTTCTTGATGGATAAATGGTCGGTTCTTCTGCGAGTACTAATTTCTCTCCATTGTTGAAGTCTGGATGTATGACCTCCGCCATAGCCTCGGTTGTTGTCATTTTTAATACTTTCTCGTCATCAATCAATATCTCTGGGGGTGACACGGATGTAGAAGCGCCTGGTTCTTCGCTAGTGTCTTTCACGAATGTTTCAATTTCTACTATCCGCTCGAGGTTCGGAATCATACCCTGGCTCTTAATCGGTATTACTGCTGGTTTTTCGATTTTCTCAGAATCTATGACTTCGACTACTCCAGGGTTCATGTTTTCCTTTGCAGGACTTATCTTATCGACAGGTATTGTGTGTGTAAAGGGTTTTAATGTTTCCGGCACACGAACGAGAGGAGGTTTTGATCCACCATTCAAGTCAGGAGTCTTATAACTGGTGTATACGGGTTCATTTGGCGGTTGTTGAGATTCTACGTTTCCTTTGTATGAACTATGCTTTTCGTCCGACTCTTCAGCCATGATTTCACTATATTTATTCCTGCTTTCCAAATCTAATCCTATAATAAAAATAGATATTATATAATATTGCTTAGAAATAAATATAATAAAACTGTATTTATAAAAAACATGTTTTTATATTTACCTAATTCAGATTCTAGTACAGGTTCAGCTACACCGACTCCTGTCAAAATTGTAGGTTGTTCCTCTTCCTCACTAAAACCCGGAAAATTGGGAACTGCACTAGTATAATCCATTACTTCATCGACTCGACTTATCGGGGGAGGAGGTGCCTTTGAGTTTGTCGAAGCTTTGAGACGTATGTCGTAAGTATCGGGTGGTAATTGTCCAGAAACTTCAATCTTTGGTTTACCATTTTCCGTGCTGTGGTCGCCGACATTCGGAATCTTGTTCTTAAACTTGCCGTTTACTCGGAAGTTTACCATTTCTTCGGGAACTACCCGATCATGCGGAAACACGGTATCTTCGTCATCAATGGAAATCAGCATCGGCGGAACCAACGTATTGGATGTTGGGAATTGCTCGGCCACTGTCTTCAAGGTTTCACCTGAAAAAATGTATGTTTTAATATATCTTTCAGAGAGATATATCTTTCAGAGACCATAAAAATATAATAGATATTTACTTAGATTATCCATTTGATGATTAGATTTCGCGGTCGTGGTCGTACTTGCTGCTGTGGTGACAATATTAGGCCCCATTTTGATATCAGTATTCAGATATGGAGGGACAATAGGTCTCCAGGGGGAGGTCTCCAAATCAGGCTCTCGAAATTCGTTAAAACCTGATTCCGCTGGCACAATCCTCTCAGTACTACTGCTATAACTGTTCACAAACGTCGTTGGCGAAGTCCTAGAAGGAGTCGTCGTTTCTATTCTCACTGTAGTCGACGGCATGAAACTACTAGCTGCGGCGCTGCTGATTGGAGGTGACATTGTCGTCGTTGTAGTCGTTGCCGCAACTGGAACCTCTTCCTTTTTCGATACAGCGGCTCCAGTAGCATTAAGCTTTATAGCAGTGTAAGTACCTTTAATGGTTGGAATATTACTAAAGTCGATCTCCGACTCGGGATCAATCTCAGTTGTCTCAGGAATTTTTGGTTTAAGTTTCGGGTTCGTGATAATCGAGATATTCCGATTGGGCCGTAAAATACCATTCTTGGTAATCATTGTATTGCGCTGCTGCGTTGACGAGACTGGCTTTGGACTCTGACTACCTTCTGGATTCATTCCTAAAAAAATTATTTCAATAGTATTTTCATGCGGAATTAATTGAATTTTACATTAAAAGTATATTTTTTTGAATTCATGTATTTAGAGATTTAATAATTTTCATTTAACTTCAAATCTTAAACTATAATACATATATAATTCATAGAGATAATGCTTACTTAATTAGAATATGAAACAATACATAATACAAAATAAAAAGACTTACGTTTGACTGTGACGCTTGTTAGATCCAGTTCCATGTCTTTGAATAAAGATGACACTGAATATGTTTCTTTTGCTATTATGTCTTCTATTGTATCTTCTACATTAGTTATGGATCTTGGAATCTTCCTCCTATCCAAATACAGTCTAAAGAAGACTTTGAGTTTAGAAGTGTTGTTTTCAAATTTGTCAATAATAGCTTGCTTATATGCAGCCCCTAGTACACTTCTTCTAAACAGAAGTTCAAACTGAAATGCATAAGAAAATATGTATTTAATATATAAGTTTATAGATGTTTTTACAAAATCTTTCGATAACAATACTAACAATGTTTTTGTATTTCTGTTCTTTTTCTCGAAATACCATACTGGTATTTAATTTCAACATTGGATTGTATTTTTCTCCTTTTGCTACTCTAAAGCTGCCCACGAAGCCTACGATAGCTGAAAAGAGCATAATAAGTCATTTTTAATTTATACACAATACGTTAACAAGGTTTACAGTTGAAAATTTTCTTTCTTACCATTTTTCGAATCCGTTCGAAGTGCTAAAAAAAATTTTAGAATTAGTTTATATAAAACATAAATTCAATTTAATTTCTAATCGTAATTATAATCATAATTTTGTTCCTTTACCCCAGAATTTAAAAAAGTTCTTAATTTAATAAGTTTTAAAATATCCTTACCATAAGAACAAGATTTTTTTTAATGAGAACATAGAATGGGCAAAATTGATTAACTTTATTTTAGTATAATTTTGTGAAATTTATAAAATTTGGAAAGTCTAAGACGACAAAACAAAATATACTTGATACGTATAATTCTGCTGCAATCTTATGCAAATCTATAAGGACCGCGTTCTCACTTCCCACTACTTAACTTACACGTAATTATAATAGACATTACTATTTTAGAAATCTTACATTTTCGCCATTATAATCGACGCTATACTTTCAATATTAATCCATTATTATATACAAGAATTATATTTTGATGATTTCTACTACTTGGTTCATGAATTCATTGATAAAAGTTTATTCTTCTTATATATGCGCTTACTAGACGGAGAGAAATACTTGAATAAAAATTATCTAGCAAATACTCTAGCAAAAATTGCTATTAATATAGTAAAAATTAGTAGACATATAGCAATTTTTTCTAGAAAATATAGTAAATTTTTTGATAATGCAAGTCTATCCCCCGGTTACAATAAAATATCGATTATTTTGATTGCAATGAAGCCTTTTAATCATATTTAAAAAAAGGATTTCAAAAGATAAAAATATTATTTTTATAAGATCTGAGCTTTCGTATAAAAAGATTTTCTTAATTTTTTATGAAATTTTGAAAATTTTGTAAGAAAGTTATTAGTAAGAAAAATCCATATTTTTATAATATATATTACTTTTGTAGCCATCACTTCTGTGTGAGTTAGACTCAAAAGATTAATGATTTTCAAATTTTTTCCACTTAAATTATAATTTCTTATGAACAATCAACGAACTATTAATGGTCAAGTAATTATGACGAAATATTTATTTCAGTTTCTTAGATTGCAGTATTTCTTTAGACTATTATATTTAAGTCCAAAATTTGCATTAGATTTATGAAATAATAACCATTAGTCCCAAAAATACATCGAAAATTAAATCTAACCGTCCGCATTATACTAACCTCCCATCCAGAGAGCCAGTCCCGCGATGGCCAACACTGCGACGAGTACCAGCATCGCGATGATGATAAGCATGGCGCTGCCGACCTTCCATGTCGAACTACCACGATTTGATTTCGATGTCTGCGGAGGCACCCGTGACCATGCCGATCTCGGCGGCAGGTAGTAATCATTCTGAAACATAAATTGAAGTTATATTATTTAGTCAATTCAATTAAAGATATCAAAATTTAGAAATTCATGTGGATAGATGAATCATTATTAAATATTGATCTAGCTACCTATGTATACAATAAAACACACGCGCACACACGCAAAACCATACACACAATCGTGCGCACATATAATATATAAATTCCATTTTAGTGGCCTACTACCGGTTCGTCCATGGTCGCTGAAATATGCATATTTATTACATAATGAGAGGATGTTGATCTTATTTCTTTGGAAATCATTTTATGTGCAACGTATAAGAACAATAGTTGAATGAAACTATTTATGTATATTTATGTATATAAATATTTTTGTTCTACATTGATTAGAAAGAACACCTTCACTATTTTTGCCCGACAAATGATCTTACACGTTCTACATTAAATCATTTCCATAAGTTCAACGTCCTCTCATCATGTAAGAAATGTGCACATTTCAGCACCCGAAAGATCACTAAACTCGTAACGCCAAAATAAATATGGGAATAACTTTCTTACATCATCCAATACAACCCGACAAAGGCTAAAATTTTACCACACTATCCTATAACAGAAGTCTGCGCTGAATATTCATCAGAGCACAGTTATAGCGAAGGTCATTCTAACTAGGAGCTCATCGACGAATAATCATCGGCCAACCTCCGCTGACGATCGCGTTCATCACCTCCTTTTACGAAAATATAAATCTTCCTTAAAATGCTCGGGCTCGGCTAATGCAATATTTATGCAAATTTCCAGCGCACGCGAGCCTCTGTGGAATCCCGTTAACGTCGTACTGCGATTTTTGGCTCCTATGTGTGTGTATGTCTGTAGCGCGGAAAATCCGTGCGCAACGTAGCGGTACTACCCGTTGGACACGCGAGAAGAGGACTGTATGTATATGTGTGGATATAAGTGTATTCGTACGCTTTCGCGTGGGTTGCTTTTTGCGTCATGCGACGCGATTTTGAGCTTCGATTTTGCAGCTGCTGCCGCTGCTGCTGACCGACTTCACATCGGTTGGCCGTGAAATATTGCGCGAACGGTATGTGAAGAATGGTCAGTAGTAGGAGGATGGAGTTTGAGGATGACTAGCACAGGCGTTTTTATTGTGTCTCTACGAAAATGTGAAGTAATAAAAGTTTTATGAATTCGCTGTATAGAAATGAATTTTAGGTTATCATTAAATTTTTAGAGGATGTTTCGAGAAGTACAATATTTTTTCCCATACTTCATTTTCCGATGAGTTTTCTTATTTTAATATTGGTTTTACATTGATACAAAAAGAAAATTATTTAACTACGATTCTAATTAAGGTAATTTTTTGTAAAAAGAGTAGTATCGAGTTACTTACAATTACAATGTGTAAAAAAAGAAATTTCAAATTATTATTCCAAGATAATAAAACGTGTCATCCTAATTAGAATTGTAAAAGCAGAGTCGTATTATGTTATAATTAGTTAACGGATGAATTTGACAATTCAATTATAATTAATTCTCCTTATATTTATACGTTCGTTTGATAAAAATGTTTCTCCAATTTTTACCAAAGAATTAAAATATATATTATTTCATGAAACATTAATTTTAGTTGTCAAATTGTGTTTACATACAGTAATCCACCTATCAGTATGTCTCTTCAACATAGAAGCAAAGATATATCTTTTGCGCGCATAATCCTGCTGTTACCCATTCATTACCGATTTTTCTACGTCTAATCCCATCTCACAAAACGCGATACTTCTGAGAATTCGCCATTCTCTGCCTCACCATTATACCATTAAGCCCTTGGTATCACTCCGCGGCATCAGGAAGTCGCTCGTATACCAGGGCGATTGGAAAAGATACGAATTATAGGCAGTGTACTTTGGCGCGATCATCGTCATTAGCTGTTAAAAACGTTAAAGCGCGTATAATTCGCATGAACGCGTGCCGTTACTGTTAGGAAAAGTGTCCGTCCTCCAGGTGTGCACAGTGCGAATTAGCGCCGACGATAATTAAGTTGGCCACTCGGTTCTCAAGCACTCGCCCCGCGGCGGGGAATCTCGAATTACACGCCTTGGGCAAACAAGCACTGCGGGTTTCTATAGCTTAACACGTGTGTATATATATGTGTGTCTGTGTTTGCAAGGATTTTCCGTTGCAACGAGGGAAGTGCTTGATCGGGTAAACAAACATGTAATTATGAGGTTGAGTCGAGGTGTTTAGAACCTGAATTGTTGCAATTGCGGTTTGCTTTCTTCAAGAGAAAGCTTTGGGATGATAAAATTTTTTTAATTGAACCGACTCAGTTTTCTCAATTTAAATAAGCAAAAATGCACACTTTATTTTTTATTATAATATTGAAAATATTATATTAAAATTTGTTTATAAAAATTATCGTACTTGATAGTAAAATTTCAATTCATTCAATATATTTTATTGTTTTATGATCAAGAAGTACTTCGAGAAATGTTAATAATTTCATACTAAATCTCGAGTGGCTCACTATACTGGTTAATAAGTACATAAAATTTTATAAGTAATGCAGATTTTCATAAAGCACGTGAAATTTTTTGTTCCTGGCATCTCGTTATAATTTTAAAAGACATTTTTGACAACAACAAAACAAAATGCAGTTGTATAACAGGGAATTTCGTTTGCATTATAATTGTTAATGGGCTAATTAACCGGGACGAGAAGAAACAGGTGTAATTGTGTATTATATAGCGAATAAATCACGAGGAACGTCAAGTCTGCGCGCGCACATATACATAATGCAAATTAAATTCATGGGAAAAAGTGTTGCGCGCGCATGAAAACCGCGTATGCATATGAGATTAAGCAAGATTAAGAGAAAATAAAACCCACGGGAGAGAGAGAGAGAGAACAATTTTGCATTTTTCGTAAAATATCCTCTATTCCCGTAAGGGTTATGCCCTTCTGTCTCGTAAAGCTGACGTTAATCTGCGAAAAACTTGCATCGTGTGCGCACGCGCGCTATGTAATGGAAATGCCATAAACGCTTTATGAATAATTAACAGATAATGCATAAATTATGCATTTTCATAATGGTGAAGATCGGCCGATTTTAATCTGGCGTTACGCCCTCTTACGCTCCCCATTATACCTTCCGAACTTCAGATAAATCTGATTAATCTTATCATCAAACGGCATGCAAAGGTAGAGAAGGCGCGTAACTGTACATCCGCGCGTATTCAAATTCGTTCGAAGAGGGCGTTTTTTAAACGGTCAGAGATCGAACGTCAACAAGCACCGCACGAGTTCAACAGCCTCTCGACAGAAATTTTATCAAGATCGCCATTAGCGCGCTCGAACTCTTCCTTCTTCTTGTGGTAGCATTCGGCCGTGCCCCTACTGCTAACGTTTTCGCATAATGTTGCGCGACGTTCCACTGCTGACTTATTTTTGGATAGCGTATAGAGGTATACGAGTGGAAAAAATTGCGATACCGTTTTGCCTAGATGTGTCGATTTTATATTTTGGCAAATTTTCGATTATACGTCTATTTCAATAAGTGATTGAGTTGCTTTCGATCTGCCTCTGATGATTGAAAAAAATGTTTCGAAATTTTGATTAATTTGAAATTATGTCAGGAAAAAGTGGTATAGGTTTTGGTGACAGGTGGTCTTAAGTGGTGACTTTACAGTTTCTACTAAACTGGTTTTCATTTTATGCCTCTTGTTAATGAAAATAGAATTAGGTTACGATTTTAAATATATTACTGAAAATAATTGAATTAGATTAGATAAAAAAAATTACTCATCATCACGTACCAAACTGATTGTATATAATTATAATTTTTATATACTAATTATAATTTTTTAAATAGAAAATTTTGAAATTTGGATACATAAAATAGTAATGGGAGAAAATTAATTAAAAAATACAAATATGTTAAATCGAATGGTCCTTTTTCCCTTTAAATATTCTTTACCATTTTCATGGAATAAATAGATGAGATCTGATCTCTGCAAAATAAATGAGCAAACCATAAGTACGAAGTGTAAAGTATTTAAAATATTCCAGCGGGGCTCATGAATTCAGGTCTGGCGAATTATCCGTTGGAATGCGTCTTGAAATATTTGGCAATAAAGAATGCCAGTTTCATTCGATTTGTTTGGAGTACACGTTTAAAGTGCACGAAGAATGTACGCGATGTAAAGGAGAGTGCAGAATATAATGGGGAAATTTTCAGAATTAAACATCCGAGTACAATAAAACCAATGTTCGGGCTAACAAATGGTCCTGTAAGAATCCTGTTTTATCGAAGAGTCCGCTCTTAAAAGAGTTTCTTAAAAATTCTTTTATATATTTATACTGCTTCATTGCCTATATTTATACTTATACAAGCTTAAGCAGACATCGAGCTTGATGAATTTAAAGCCTTCCAGGCTCTTTTTCGCTTAAATTAATTGCATTACAAAACCTATCATTAATACTGCGAAGCACATGTCCGTTATAATTTATCTGGAATCAATGTTTCATTAGACAATGTAACCGTACACACGCCGTAACAGTCATCGTAAAGCCATATAACATATAACAAGGACGCGAAACCTTCCCGTTTCACTTACTTCATAAAAATAGCACCGTTTCACTCATAAATTATCCTATCCGGCGAATCTCAATCTCAATAATTATTACTTCTTATTTGCAAAAGATCGCATCCGAAAACCTTGACTACTGGCCGCATCACTGACGCATCGAACAGCTGGGCTTCGTCGTTTCTCAGCTGCACTCACGTGTGTGTATACTATATTCAAAGTCAACCGATCGAGATCTCAATCTAGCGCGCTGCTCTTCGATTATTGTACACGCATATACATGCGCGCGCCTCTGCGGGATGATGACGGCGCGAGCGCATGTAGGTCGTGTATCATAGCGTTTGTAGCGTCCTTTTGCTGCGCCTCTCGTTATCCAGTCTCACGACGACTAGCCTCTAAATTAATCGGGCTACACCTGCGTGAATCATTCCGCGCCTATGCACACGTTCTAGTTCGGTTTCATTTACACCGGCGAGGTTTTCCGTTTTGCCGTTTTTCATTCCAGACTATTGGTGCGCGCATTATTTGCATGTGACGGTTTTTTCTTTGCTTTGTGTTGTTTACGTGAATAGTTGAATATCAAAGATTTAAATTTCGCGCGAGGCTTTGTGGGCTTGGGAATTCGTATATCTGGGTTAAACTTTAAGGTTGGTTGGATTAATTGGGAGTGAAATGATTTAAATATGCGCTTGTAGCTTGTGTCGAACGGGATTATACAATTTTTAACGAAGTTATGCAAAAGCATAAAAGATTGATATGTATAATGGATTTTTTTTCATTTATTCAGTTATTTCTCGTATGATTTGTGCATTTTGTTAAGTTATACGATTATTTCATGATCAAAAAATTTGTACTAATGAATTGAAAAAATTTTTTGTTTAAATGGTTCTTGTCATGTAAACATTGATATTGTTGAGCTCAGCACCTACTTGAGAATGTATAAACATGCAAATCACATGTTAACTATAAAATTATACTAAAAAAGTACACATTGTTATTCGTTTATAACGATTAAGTTTTACTCTCGATCCCTATTCAGGAATTTATTCTGTAGACCGCAAAGCGTAAACCTTTATCTCATCACTGAAAGCATCTTCATGCAGTAATAGTGGATCTGCCTAAACCCGTGTATAGAGATACCTATTCTACCTCCCTTCCTTTCTCTCTCTCTCTCTTTCCCATTCCGCAAAAACAATCTAACCGAGGAACCTTCACTTGCTTGCTTACTTACTTACGCACACGTGAAAAAAGCCCCGATCATTAAACCTCAATTACCCCTGTAAAAGCACGCCGCGGACGCTATACTATATACCTTTCCGTGCCCATCACACACACGCACACATACGCGAAGCAGGAAGCAACAAACCTTCCTCTGGCAAAAAAAGACGACGCTCCCTCTCTCTCTCAAATTGGCGCATTTGCATGAACGCGCGCGTGCACACATGAGCTTTTTTCTCATTCCCGCGTGCACGAGCGCAAATCGTAACTCGCGGTAGCGCCTTCAAAGCTGCGGGTTTCTCATGAATAGAGAATTAGCCGCCTCCTGTGTAACAGACATCGGCAGAGCGCGACGTATATGATACGCGTGTGTGTGTGCAAGAGAGAGTTCGACAAACCTATGACTTGGCGAAGAGTTCGTTGCTCAATGAACGAGAAGCCATCGAAGGACACTCGCGTGTGTGTGTGACGAAAGTGTCTCATGAGTGTGCTTAGGAAGGTATAGAAGATCACAGAGTTGGGATATAGTTGAAGTGGGCCACCTTGAAGCGCCTTAGCGGGTGTATTGTGAGGAGGTTTTTGTTCGTGTCAGAGGTGAGGTGGATCTTGTGATGTACAGGTGCTTTCCCACGGGTTCGAGGATTGATGTCACGTGATTATATCGCAAAATTTGTGAATTGTAGATCAATGCTTTCATTGACTCCAACAATAGGATTAAATTGTTGGTATTTAGTGGACGATGAAAACAATAAGATTTATGTTCAAACCTATATTTTCACTAACTTAATACGTGATTTCTGTTGGTTTAGTCATTTGTCAAAAACAGCTTTTTCATCTCGCTTTTAAAAAAAATTTACTAATATTGAATTTGGAAATCGAATGTTAAAATTATAAAAGACAAATGTAATCAGATAAAAAATACCAGAAAAAGTGAACTTTCAGAAGATTTGGCAAGGGAAAAAAGTTAAGTGTGTAAACATATCATTGATAAATCAATTATGCTAATGACCACGATGAAAAGACTAACACTTGTATCTTTAAGAGGTTACTTAAGACTTCCGAGATATCTAAAAAAATGTTAAGGTTTAATAAATAAGTGAAGGAAGTTAATATTCCACTCACGTCGCTTAAGTTTTCAACCTTAACTACGTAAACATTGTCTTAAGTATATACGTAACGATGTAGGAATTACATTTTTTTTTATATTTTACCTTCTGTGTTCTGAATAAGTAACACAGATTACGTATCACGTCTGTGTCCTTGTACTAACACCATGATAATAGATGGAGAATTCTTAATATGTAGGCGATGCGGTAACTGCTATAGCATGGTAAACAGGCAATGAAGGTAAAGTTTGTTAAAAATACAATGAAATACTTATTTTTATATAAAATCTCGATCAAATAAAATTCCTTATATAATTTTTACTATATATTTCCGATGCTTTAAGCCAAACAATAACGTTTATTTTCACAAGCTGCATTTTTTTATATCAATCACCGATATGCATATAATATTGCACGCGTATTAAAACAACACTATTTACGGACATTATCTCACCTCGCAACAATCCGTACGCGCGCTTTTCTCAATGGAGAATCTCGAAAATATCGGCGGAGCATGCGAGGATTCCGTAATTTTTCTCTCCGCGCCTCATCTATACACACATTGTAATATCTCTCTCTCTCTCTCTCTCTCTCCCGTACTCGCACTCTATGTACACTTACGCAACGGCCGTTCGCGCAACGATACGAGATAAACGGCAAGCGTTAGAGTCGCGTACAGCCGCTGTAAGTACGTCGCGAGACGACGTTACTATAAGTGTTCCAAGGTGGCCAGGCCTATCCTCTCCCGAGAGCGACCGGCACCCATTGGCACCTGTCGATTGACATACCGCTATATACCGCGCGCATGCACGAGGTCTCGTCTTCGCCTGCTGCTACTGCTGTATATATATACACACTCTCAGCTCGCTAAATAGAAAAAATCCACTTACTCATTATGGAAACGCTAGGCACGCGAAGAGAGCATCCTTTTGTAATTCTAATTTCTACGTATTATACACAGGTCTGGGTCTCTGTGACTCTCGTCAGCTTACGCACACGCAGGTGTATACCATACGCACGCGTGTATTTGATTTATTCTACTAAAGGACATAAGTATTTGCGCGCGAGATTCGAGAGTTGCGAAATAACGGTGTTGCTGAGTTGTACCTGGAGACTTATTGTGCGACAGAAACTTGTTGATGGTACTGGTAGGTATACTTGCACTTTTTTGTATCACCTTACTGTGCTGATAGTTTTCACTTTTTTTTGCCTAATGTTTGTGTCGACGCGCGTCTGCAAAAAGTGTGATAGATCATGTTCATAATTTAAATGCAGCTTTTTGCAGATTGGTTTAGAGGACTGTAATGTATGTATCAATGTCTTTTTGTAATGAAAATTTCTATGTTATAAATAGAACTAATAATCAACATTTTATAGGACATGAAAAGTAAAAAAATCTTGGATCAAGGAGTAGTAGTAAATAGAACATTTACATCCATTGAGTATCGATGACAAAGACTTTTTGTCGTATAGCATTCGATTAATTAGCCAAAAAGTGAGTTACTGATTCCGTTTTTGATACAAAAATGCGTTTTTCTCTCGCTCAAAGGGTTGAAAAAAATTGAGAATGAATTTTATGAATTGTAAAAAAAGTAATTACTTGTATTGATGAAAATATATATAGATATATATAAATGGATAATTCTCGGGGGAATCGAGAGGTCAAAAAGTAGATTTTCTTAAAACTTTGTGAAAACGTTTAATTTGATGTACCGAGTGTTGATGAATTTTTTCAGATTTTTTTAACCTTTATGTTTCTGAGCTGTGCCATGTCAAAGTTGACAATTTTAGCATTTTCTGCATCTTTTGCCAATTATGATTAATTGATAACTTCTCAGGGAAGTATTTTTCACAATAAACACAAAATCCTTTTTTTTGTCAAATTTTCTCAGTTATTCAATAAAAATATTTTCAAAGCCGTATGTGTACGCTGTTACTTACATATCTCCAAATGAAACATTAAAATTCAAAAAGAAAAAAACCGATTCGAGGTATCTCTACCGAAAAATTCATGGAGATACTTTTTTATTATACGAAGTACCTTTATAAATCCCAGAATGGGCCGCGATCATTTTATAATCTCAAAAAATTCATTTAGTTTTTGATTTAAAAAAAAATGTCTTATACAGATCTGAAAAAAATATAATTAAATTCCACGAAAAATTACGAGAAAAAAAGTCTATGTAACATACCTCGAAATTTTGCTTCCTTTTCGAAATAAAAATTAATGAAAATGCTGAATTTAAAGATAAAATAATTATTAATTTTTTGCATATAGCGAAATAATAAAATTCAAATTTTAATATCAAATTTTAACTTTATATGCTACTTTACACAACATAATAATATGTTTCAATAACAACAAGAAAAAGTTACAGAATATACAATGTCAACAAACTCGTAACTCAATCCACCGTGACTTCGTGCAAATTAATTCAGTCTTAATGAAAAATTATGCGATGCCGACACGAACTGCCACTGCAAATCATCGACAGAATGAGTTCAATTATTCACCGGCAATTTGCTTTGATTACCGAGGCAAGAAGAACGCGTGGCAAAGCGCGACTCTTGCCCCGCGAAAACCTCGTCCGCCTTTACTTTGCAATTAATTCAACCCCCTCTCTTTTCCCTTTTTTATTCACCCTCTCCCTGCCGCATAAACAAACAATGTTGTCGTTGCGCTCGAGAAGCGCCGCGCATCTCCTAGGGCGTGACGCGCACACGCGCGCACGGTAATAATCGCACCTCGTCATCTTTCTCCGTACTTGCGTACCTATATCGAAATCGCTTTCTGGCGCAATAAAAAAAAAAGCTCGCGCCTTCTGTGCACGCGCACGCGCACTCAAAGAAAAATTGCCTTTAATGCCTATTTACGGTCGTAAGTCATCGCCGTAGCGTGAAATCAACGTTGAGTTTATTCAGCGCCCCGGTGAGATGAATATGAATAATTACGCGGAAATTTGATTAGTGGAATTAGGAACTTGTACGCACGGTATATGTTTGATGTGCTAAGTATTAGTTGATATTCACTTATAGTTTTATGTTTTATCGTTGCAAATTCATTATTTATTTATATAATATCAATACAATTACTGTAAAGTATTTTACTATTACAACAATAGACATTTATGTCACAATGTTAATATTTAGTTAATATTTACGGGATCATTGACCAAAGAGTAATAAAGTACAGCGGTGTCTTACATTAAGCTCTGGTAGTATAAATTTAATGCTGTCTCACCACAAATGTCGCGTTTAACGGCATCTTGCAAACAAAAACACGCTGTATAAGCGACAATTATCCGATTTTGCCACTGAACAAGGAAGCTTTTTGCCTAAATAGTCTACAAGGCAGACTGGCAAAAATAATTTCAGATATTGGGTTGAGATAATTGGAATGAACTATTTTGAGAAAAATCTTTAGATACTGATAAAAAATATTTATCTTATTTTTTGTATATGTAGCTTTTTATAGGCTCTATTTAAAGAAATAATATTTCCTAACTTTTTTTATACGTATGTAACAGACATTTATTTTGCTCTAATAGTAAAAGTTTACTAACGGGCAACTAAAATCAAACGATAGAACGATTATAAATAGTGTCCGCAGTAGATAAATGTACTGTCTGCTCAGACACTACATTTTAATATCAACTTTTTATTGAATAAATAAAAAAATATTTGTAAATGTATTTGAAAGAAATTTTGAAAAGTTTAAGAGTTTCGTTGTTTTTTTGTAAAACATTTTATTTTTCTTTTCTTAGAAAATGTTTTACATGATCCACCCTAAAACAATCGTCACCAACATCTCGCGTTCACACACTACACACCGGGCGTTAAAGTCTTTTTCCCTCCCAGGATTTTTTCCCAGCCGTTCTCGCGCCGATTCTTCGTCTCTCACTCTCTCTCTCTCTCTCTTTCTCTCACTCGCCTCTCGTCTGGCGCTCCTCAGCGGCCCTCCTTCCCTTTCTTCCTCTTCTTCGCAACAGCCGGAAAGGCGCCATACGCGAGAAGAGAGAAAGAGAGAGAGAGAGAGAGAGAAAAAAGCGAGCGCGCTCGCGCGCACTTAAATCGCGATGCCGAGCATGTCCAACTATGCAGATCACGAAGCGTGGTAACAGCTACTCGCGAGCGCCACGATTCCAGAAAACGAGCGCTGCGTCGTTAGGGCCTCTTGGTATAGACCAAGAGAGCGAGTGAGAGAGAGAGCCTGGCTGTATAGGTACGTGTCCCTCGTGTGTGCACGCGAGAGAGAGAGAGAGAGAGATTGAGCGACGCTGGATGTCGATGTGTATGTAGTAGAGAACGCGATGGATGGGCCAGAGAGAGAGAGAGAGAGAGAGAGAGAGAAGAATTTATGGGCACAGAGTGGAGGGTGGAATGGAATTGTACGTGGTTGTTGATGGGGGAAGTGGTAGGGCGACAGAAAGGATGGAAAGATGTACGAGGAATCGTTGAATTATTAAGATGAAAGTGTATGGATAAGTAAGAGCAAGTAGAATAAAAGAGATATCGTTGTTAGGCTGAAAACTAAAATTAATTCTACTCCCGCCTTAAGCTTGAGTATTTTCTTCTTTTTTTACTTCTCGTGATTGCGTTGTGTGCTATACATAATACATGAATTGCGCAACAGATTCGCAGTGTATACAGAAATAAAAATACCGTAAAAGAGATTTTAACTATATTGTGTCGAGCATCCTAGATTCATTAAAATTTAAGACATTATTAAAAAAAGAATTAAAAAATTTAATTTCTTTGAAGACATATTGCTTGTTCGGTGATAAATTCAGTGTTGATGTTTTTCTAATATAATACTTGTACAGGAAAATGTAATAAATAGAATACTTGTTACAGGGGAATGAAATAAATTCCGTTACCAGGTATCTAATAAACTACAGTAACACACTTTACTTGAGATTCGTTTAAGTATTTATTAATAAATACATTAACATCTAACGGTAATTAAAAATAAAGGACAGTTTTATCCATACTCTTTCTAAATTGATAAATGATCCTAATTTATGACGCTAAAATGTTTGTATAAGTATAATGCATTTAATATAACGTTTCCGATTAAATCAATATTTATATTTCGTGATTGCGTATCTTGTTGTATATTATACGTAATATATCATCGGTACAAGGAGTTAAGTCCGAAGTCGGTATTCGCAAAGAAAGCCAGAAAGGATATAAGAAGAAAAACGAGAAAAGATAAAAGACAAGAAAGAGGAAGTAACACAGACAACATAAGACGTCAAAGGTAATCAAAACTACATTTTCATCAAGCTGTACAGAATCTAAATTATGCGAAGATAGTCATGTCATGACTTTAGACATCGACATGTATATAATTGAGTGAAGAGAATTACGGCACTGCAATTCACCTTGAAAATAAGATTTTTTTCTCAATTATAATATAATAAAATTACTTGCGATTAAAATTATAATTAAAATCATATAAAGGAATAATGTTTAGATTATGTTTAAAATAAATTTTGTATCGCAAAATTTTGATAAAGTTTATGGAATGAGAACTTTGCAGTTCGAAATGAATAAACTTTTATAAAAAATTAGTCAAACTTTTCATCCATATATTTTTTGAATAACGAAATTTAAGAAATGTCCTTACAAAGGTTGATCAAACCTTGTAAAATCCCAGAAAAACTTTAAAGATGTTAAGAAAACCGTAAGAGGGGTCCAAAAAATTTTAAGAAATATTGTTAAATATTATTTTGCAATAAATAATTTCTTTTCAAAAAACATTTAAAATACAAATTCTCATCCACCAATCCTTATTTAACTCTAGATTAAAGAAAAATGAGATAAATGCAGATTTTGTGTTCATCTTTACTACGATAATGATATAATATTTAATTATATTAGATTAATCAAACTAAACACACAAACTAATTACACATAATACAGGATTTACGTAGGAATAATTGCAATTTTTTAAATTCTATCACAGTATCGTCTTCATCAAATTATAACTATGCCAATTAACATAACAGAACTCTTGACTTCACACTTCCACTTGATAACAAATTAACACACGTGCAATTACGGCTTTTTCTCGCGACGCATCAGACCACCGTCGAGTTCTATAACGATTCGCTTCTGCTTTTTGCCCTTCCTCTTCGATGCGCGTTGATCGGCGCCGATCGTGTCGCGCGATTAGGTCCGAGCTTTTTCCTGCGCGCGAGAGTGCGGCGCTTCCAGACGAAGGCACAGTCGTGCGTTTTTACACGCCATTTTGCACCTCGCGCCTCTTCTCAGAGCAGGAGAGAGAGAGAGAGAGAGAGAGAGAGAGAGAGAGAGAGAGAAAGTCGATTGGTTCCGCGTGGAGAGTGACTCGGTGAGGTTTTCTTTTTGCGTCGGGCGCTTTGTTCGCGATGACGCAAGTAAAGTACGTTGATTCGACATGTAATTACAGGGATGGTTTGTTGTACGATATATTTAATTCGATTGTTTATTTGCCAAATCAAAACGAAATATTTATACCAACACTTATATGTAATATAAATTGATGAAGTATGCTCTAATCTATCTACAATACTGAAACTTTCTCACACTCAGGCTGAGAAGAATGCATGTTTGATGAACGCATGATTGAATCGATACATCCGTATGGATGATTTCGTGGAACGCTTGAATTCGAACAAACAAAATAGATCTCATCGATGGACAGATAAAAATGACAGCTTTTCTTGGAACTATAATAAAAATACATTTTCTAATAGGTGGAAATAAAGTTTTATTGTTTGTCTAAAGAACAGTCAGGAATATTTAATAATAATAGTTTATATAAGCCATTTACACGTGAGACTACATTATTTGAATAAAAAATCGTTTTATCATTTTAGATTAGAGAACACTACCAGCCTGATGTAAGCTATGCATTAAAAAAAAATCATCCCTTGTAAAAATTTATCGACATTAGAGAGAAAATATGACTTTGAAAATCGTAGAAAATAAAGAATGCGGCGATTAGTACAAATAGTATTTCCATGTTCGCCACGCAAATAAATCGGTCACTAATCATCTCTAGCAAAAAAATCCTATCCCAACGAATACCAAGGGGCCGCAGGATCAAAGCTGCGATCCGATAGCCGCGGAGTCGAAAAACAAACGATTAATCATCGCCGCCACCGCCGCCGACGCACATCTTCCTTCCTTCCCACGAGTGCCGCATGTGCGCGCGCGCATTTTACCCACGCGTGTTTTATCATAGGCTCTTTATACCCTTGGCTCGCTTCCGATAAAATCGTCTTCGACCGCTGCGGTGGTGGTGGTGGCGGCGGCCACTGCGACGACGAAGACGAATCAAGCGATCTTCTGGGAATCGGCATCCGGTTAATCCGCTCCATGAACGAGCGCGACAAAGTCGAGCGCCGAAGGGAATCTTGTCTGACTGGTCTATTTCATCGTGCTAGAGCGCTCAAGCGCGGACGACTTTTCGCTAAAAGAAAAAAAAAGAAAACAACGTCTTGCGAAGGAGAAGAAGAATGCGCGCGCGTGCTCACGCATGTATATATATATACGATACAGGTGGAGGTAAATAAAGGATCGAGAAGTAGAGTAGCGCACGCGCGCTTTTCTGTGTCGCGAGCAGGCGCTATGTATGCGTGCATTGTGCAAGTGAGTTGTAGACAATGGGGTTGCTTGTAAGTTTGCGATTGTAGTGCAGACGGGAAAATTTTATTTTTCCGCAAGGGTGAATGCTCGTTGTGTTGTTGTGAATACGTTGGCTTTTATAATGGATTATAATTTTCGTGTCCCGTTGGTAGAGATGCATTCGGTATTATTTACAATGAATTTTTACAAACAACTTGACATCAATTGTTTGGAGTGAAAATAAAAAGATATTGCATAAACATATGAGTAAATATTATTTAAGTGCTTATTCAATTTTCCAGTAATGCACATATACAGCTGATAATTTAATTACTAGTTTGATAAAGATATCAATTTTAAAGGATGTTTTTACTATACAGTATAGTCAAAACATATCATTCTGCTAAACACATAAAATTTAAAAGAACCATAGCGATAAAATTAATGTATACAAAGAAATATTTTACATAAATTCTTCGCTTTCATATACATTCAATCATCCTAACAATCGAAACTCCACCAGCTAATCCTCCCACAGGCAAAAGTGTCAGTGAACCGCTTGGGCTTCTTAACGGAGATAAGCATCCCGTCGCGAAACGCGGAAAGGATAGAAAATCGCGCGAGGGACGAGGAAGAAGAGAAAGAGCGAGTGCGGAAGGCGGAAAAATGCAAAGGGAGCGAAAAGGCTGCTGCTGCTGCTGCCACTGCCGAGGTTGAACGAACGAACGAGAGGGAAATCCTCTCCTCTCCGCTCTTCTCCATCCCCGCGAGGCGGAATGCGCTAATGGCTGCCGCTTCTGCTGCTGCTGTTCTGTGTGTATGTATACATATATACACATATATAGATATATACATTGCAGCGCGCAGACCGATTAGATTGCACGGCCGAGTAGTGGTAGCAGCAGAAGCAGCAGCCTAGCGCGTAATCGCGGCGATTTTCCGTGCTGAAGTTGTATTGGCGAGGAGTTCAAGAATATACGCGAGGTAATGAAAATAGATTTTTCTGCGCAGTGAGGTTCGAAGGTGATGATCTGTGAGAAGAATGTTTAGCGGTTTTGGTGTGATGACAGGAAGATGTGTTTTTTTTTTTCAAATTTGGTTTCGTATAAATGTTTATGTACGTATAAATATTTACTGGAAAAGCTTATATTGATACAAAACCAAAATATAGATTATAGTTTTTGGAGACTAGGACCTCTTAAGTATAGCATAGACCGTTTGTGCAGTCAGTCAAAGTTTAATAGCACACGAGAGAACACGAAATAAAAAGACTTAGAGTTTTATTCACATCTATTCTTTTCTTATTGTTACTCAACCTGCTTCCCACAATTCCAATAGCTTATGTTAAATCTGATGGTCGTAAAAAATTTTATTTATAAGATTACATTAGTACAGCAAAGTTGGGGAAATCTTCAATTGAGTGACGTCGAGATGTATTTTGTATACAAATTGGTAGCGTAATCTCGTTTACGAGGTAATTGAATTAATCTATACTGAATTGAGAGGGATAAGTCATAATTTATTTTTGTCGAATGATCTAAACTTTTTCTTAATATTAAACACTTGTCTGATTATGTTGAGAATAGGATCGTAAATTTATAATGTATTGGGACACGATAATAATTTAGATTTATCTACTTATCGGCGAATCTATTCTCGTTAGTATTATTCTATACTTCTGTTTGTACGTTTATTTATACTAATTATGTAATTTTATAATCCTCACAACGTAAACTAATTAGCCAACGAACTCACATTTATTCCATTTCCATAATGTTTTATATATTCCTTCAAAACTGAGACAAAAAAACTATTTTTCAAACCGATACCTTATTATCACACTCGCAAGTAAAAATGTTAGCCCACGACGAACTCACTCCGCTCTCTCTCTCTCTCTTTCGCTATATATATATATATATATATATATATATATATCTTTTTAAGCTAATAAACAAAGGACCATTATCTATACTTTTGCATTATTACCATGCCCACAGAAGAAATTATATCCTGGCACGCGGGGAATCCGGTAAGAGCAGAGAGCTCGCTATATACCTTTAATTGCCGCGTTCCCGGGAAACACGATCTCGCGCGCTTTCCTAGCGAGGTTCACTTCGCGCGCGCGCGATACAACAACGAGAAGAAGAAGAAGAAGAAGAGGAAAGTGGTCGCATTGTTCTCTCGCACCAGCGGCAGCGGCGGCGGCTACGAGGGGAGCTTTTTCACTTCATTAGGACGTGCTCGTTTCGCCTGTCAAGGGCACGGGGCTAGGGCGGTAATGCCTATACAACGCCGAGGAGGAATATCGCGAGGCGCGAGTTCCCGAGAAATCATTTCCTCGGCAAAAGTTGCACTGTGAGATAATGTGGAATATGGAATGTGGAGCTGATTTTTGCCATTGCTCGTTGTTAGATGTTTGTGGTTAGTGCGAGTTGATGTGAAACGTTTTATTCTCTCTAATATTGTTTTTAACATTTACGATTTCTACTTTTTCTTACTTTATTATATTAATTATAAAGATAAAATAAAGAATTTATTTCCAGAATCGTACGATTAGTCATTTAAATAATATAATCAAAGCTAAAGCTTAATATTGAAAAAATTTATTTTACGTTATCATATAAGGCCTCTTTATTAAACATTAATAATTTTTTAATACTTTAGATATATATTTTTAAAAATATAAGAGCTATTTGAAATATTAAAAAATATTTCCGTAAAACATTATTCACCTGCCGTCCTAATAATTAGCTTTATACGTCAAGCATCTTTGTCTTTTATTGCCAATGCGCGCGACAAGCTCCGCCGAAAACTTTGTAAATTTTATCACTCGTCCTGCAATTAATAGCTGCTGCGCCCAGAGACCGCTTCACCGTTGTTACCCATAAAATTTACGCACAGCCGTATATCACGGCTGTCCCACTACGGGGCCCAGCTCCGCTTTTCCCACAGGATCTCGAAACCCGCCAGCTCCCCGTAAAACATCTCGACTTTTAATAAATAAAGTCGCTCCTCTTCCACGCTACCACGATCACTACCGACGACAACGACGACGACGACGATAATAAATCGGCGAGGGAACGACACGCAAGGCACGCAGTGGCTCGAATCCATTGGCTTCGCAATTCACGCAGAGTGAGCCCATGGCCGATACTCGACAGATTTCGTACACAAGTGCAACGAGGAAAACAATTATCTGTTGATGCGTGTACGTAAAAATCGTTATCGCGCAGGGCCACTTGAGAGAAGGCTTTAGGAAGACATAAAAGTCGCGCGAGGTAATGGAGGTCACGAGGTGATTTTCGGCTCGCCAATGTCGCGGTTATATGTAGGATCCTTTGTTGTGAAAAAATGATTTAGGGATGATGTTTCTTACTGTTGTAAAATTTCGAACCTGAAGGTTAATATTTTTTGAATGGAGACATATTGATTTTTATATTTTCAAATATTGCATTTTTTACGATCATTAAAGGTTCAAATCTAAGTAATATCAAGAAAGGCATCAAAATGTTCTCAAAGCTTTCGAAAATGTTTTAAGGAACTTATTTTACGTATGTATTCGCGGCAAATTAGTACATAAACTTGTACGATTTATGTATAATTATTTAATATTTTTTATGCGTAACAAATCATTTTTTTATTGTTCTTCTTCGATGATTATATTCGTTTCATTTTACATCCATTTATTAACGTTATAGAATATTTTTATAATAGGTATAAAATTATTTATATGGCAAAAAATATTTATTTCTTAACTAAATTGCATCCCATGAGTCATCTAACTATCAACAGATATCTATATAAATTGAAAGTTGAAGAAATCGTTTAATATGTATACAATGTTTGTAGATAATATTTTTCAATCATTTATTATGAATAAATATGAATCATTTAAATAATCCATGGATATTACTGTATGATAATTCAACTACGGTAAGTACTTAATAAATCGCGTACAAATATTTGTACGATTGACTAAACTTTTAGCAATATTTTTAAAACATTGAAAATCTTTATGATAACGATTTATCAAGTAATTAGAAATAAAAAATTTTTCAAGAGAATCGTGGTTAGCTGAGACACGAAACTAAACTTTGCCTTCAAGATATTATCAAAACCTGTATGTCAAAATGTACATCCTATCCTATATTTACATACATTTGCTATTCCCAACTGCCTCCGAACACATTATATTTATCTTAATCCTCCCCTTTATCCTCAGTCATAATATTCAGAAGGTTACCTACTATAAGAAGCTAAGAACACCACGAAAAAAAACAAGAAGATACATTCTTCACCACGAAAAGTTTAATCAAACATTCCGCGGCATGTGCTCATCATAACTCTTACACATTTCACTCTTGTATACATCGGTCTCTCCAACAATTTTATCAAACAGCTCGAAGAAAGCCCGGTACACACATCTCATCTCAAAGCTGCCACCGAATCTACTTGCTCCTCTCGTCCATCACTCCCTTACACTACAGCAATCTTCGCCTTCTTTATCTCTCCCTCTCTCTCTTGGATGATTTCCCCTCTTATCCTCAGCCCTCGCGAGTACTACATATACACGCACACACACAAGCGGACCCTGACCTACGGGCGCGGCGGCCTTCGAGCGAGCGAGTAGCAAGCGAAAAAGAGAGTAGAACTGCCGCTTGCGCGCATTAGCGACGCCGAGTACGCGCACATACATACGCGCGTGTGCTGAGAGCAAGAAGATGCGCGCGAACGAGTGCAAAGATCCCTCAAGGCCGGCTACGTCGTCTCGGTCTCTCTCATTAGCGAGACGGAGAGAGAGACGACAACGACGACAAACTGGCCCGGTATGTATAAGGGCCTGGATGTGTATGTGTATGTGTGTGGATGGCAATACGAATTTATTGCGCGAAGCAACGGCGTGCAGCGACTGTCTCTGTTGCTGCTGTTGCTGCTTCTGCAGCGCTTGTTTATATAGGCATAGGCGATGTGCGCTCTCTCTCTCTGTGTACCGTGCAAGCGGCTTCTTTCGGAATATCGCGGTCGCTGTTTGCATCTGGTTTTGGCTGTGTGCGTAAGAGCATCAGGCGGTTCCTTAAAGTGTACTGATGGTACTGGTTTTACTTGAATAGTTACTATACTTAATGATTATTTTGTTGGTGTTTTAATTAGTCCGCTAAGTCTACTTGAAATTACTTTTTATGATCTAGGGAATAGGATAAATTTGAATACACTCGCAAATATATATAATATAACTGATAATAAAGATGCAAATTAATATACGAATGATTTCTGAATGAAATTATGTTCTATCTATCGTATGGAGAAATATATTATGTTGTTACAATTGTGATTGTAAGAGTGTCTATAGAGAAAAGAAAATGAAGCATAAAGACAATGAATAATGCCCACTGGTCAATAGTAAGCTGGATTCAATAAGCTTGTTTCTCGTATAGTTTATTCAAATGGATTAAGACCTTTTAAAGCCTGTTAGCTATTGGTTGTTGGATCGTATTCCTTATGCATGCAACTTGCTCTTCTATCTCTATAAGAGCTCTATAAGGGTAATATTTAAAATAATATATGGACATATTATACTACTTTACAATTGTAATAACTAGAACCAACATTTACCTTAATTTAAGCTACAAAAACTGCAGCATATTGTTTTTGAAATTGCTGTTTCGAAATAGAATTAAGAACAACGCTACGTCTACATTATACTCACATACTGTATTTTTTAGGATAGGAGAAGTTGGCAAAAGCTGAATTTTTATACCTGAAACAAAAAGAAAGAAATTGTTAATATAATTATTTTAAAAAACAATAGATGTTAGAATTTTCGTAAAATATATACGGTTGTGTTAATGACCACAGTATTTGTCTGAACTAAAAAGTAAACTTACAGTCTACCCCAGAAAAAATGAATCTTTAAGCAATGCAACATATCCCACAGTATTTGCTGAAAATAGAACAACGAGCAGCACCACATAAACAAGGGAAAAAAATTTTGCAAAGTACAGAACAATCGTTCCTAAGTCATTCCTGCGCTTGCACCTCGCGGTGCAACTATACGCGTGCGGCAGCGGCAGCAACATCCCGTAGTCAGCCATTTCTCCCATAAACGGGTCAGGCTCGCGGGGTCCCCTCCTCGCTCTCTACGCTGACTTATGGTAAGCGCAACAAGTGGACAGTTATATCGTCTCTTTAATTTCAGTGACGGTAAAGCCCGCGTTGGAAATGCGTCCCTTTTGCGTCGGCCTGCCGCGGGTAGGTAATTGATGAGCTAGCTACCGCTGGTTAATTCTCGCCACTGCTTCTTCCGTACCGATACAATGTACCGGACCTTTTCTTTTCTTTTTTTTCTTCTCTTCGACGCAAGAGGGATAATAAATATTAACGACTACAGGCGCGCGAATGCGTGTTCTTTTCGGTCTCGTAAAATCTCGGTTGTGCTGCTGTTGTTGCTGCAGTTAATAACGTTTTTTTTCTACGTGTGACCGAAGAAATTTCATTCCTCAGTTTGCTGAGATTGTTATACGATACAGCGATTCTGTCAATGCACGCGATATATTTTGTGAAATATATAGTAACCGTAACGAGCGTATGAAATTTATAGTATTGTTATTTATTTATGATGACTTGGCTCAGATTAGATTTGATCAAATTATGAGCTTTAACTTTGGTGAATTGTTTGGACTCAGATGAATTTCGTAACGGGATGTCAGAGACAATTACAGACTTTTACAACAAATTTTTTATTGTCTGAATTTATTGTTAAGTTTTGTGGACTTGTTGAAGTCATCTAGTGCTTGCAATAGTATTACGAGCAGTAACAATATAAAAAATGAATATGTTGTACTCTTAATAATTTTTAGTGACAAAATGTTAAGTAGTGGTTAATAGCACATTTAATTACTCATCAAATATAACTAATTACACATATTTATTGCAAAAAAATACAAAAACATCACATAACAGGAACAATCTACGAATCCTTTATATTAAAATATTAGAAAACTGTTACGTTCTTTTTATTGTTGACACAATGTATATAAAAATGCACCATACACGAAGATCATTTCAGCGAAATGTCCATAAGAAAGCGTATTCCCTAAGGCAAATAGCATCTCTCCTCCACGCGTCCTTGAGCACACAGACGCTCATAGAGCTCAAAGCGCGTAGAAAATTGGCGCGATAGCACGCGTAGTCACACCTGTTAGAGCGCGTACAGTATGTGCAGCCGTTCTCGCGCGCGCAGGCGCATCTACCGACAAGCCGGTCAGCCGTGACACATACCGCTCGGGGAATCCCCCTTCTCTCTTACTCTTTCTCTCCCTCTATCTCTTTCTCCTTGTCGGGACAGCTCGTCGCTGCAATTAGCGTCACTCGCGCGCGGCGACGAAGACGAACGCGCGAAAGATCATCGGCAAGGGACTTTGGTCGCGCGACGCGCAAAAACCCGCTGAAAATTCAAGCGGAGGCGAGTACGCGTGTGTGTGTATATATAT
>JAWWEQ010014118.1:0-37418 GCA_035583055.1 Torymus tubicola | reverse complement strand
GCGTAAAAAGCATTCTCCAACGCCACGGATAAAAAAAAAAAAAAAAAAAAAAAGTAATTATGATTATTATTATTTATTAACCAGAGTATACTGAAAAATTCATAATTATTATACATTTGAAAAGTAACCCAGCAGAGGAAAATATCTTCCTGTTCGCTGGCCCAGCCTATTTAATAACTAATTTAAACTAGAAATTATTTGGTTCTGTTGTGATTTATATTAGCATCGATTTAAAAAGTAAGTCTTTAAAAATTTTGCTAATATCGTATTCAATTAATTAAAATTAAATCTCATAATTTTTCCTGAATAAATAAACTGAAACCTAAAAATTAAATTATGATTTAATGTAAAATAAGTGTAAAAGATACAAAGTGTTGAAAACTTAAACTTATGGTAAGTATGTTAAGTAGAATTATTAGATTAAAGATTTTAGAACTTATCTAAGATACATTCAAAGTTGTTGAGGTCAAAATTATTTAGACAGTTTTGTCCTCTACAAATTATAATAAATAAGGAAAATCAATACTATATTTTTTGAAACTTCGTTTATAGATACGTTTTCGAAGCAATTACGAAAACAAAAGGGATTTATTCTATTGAGGAGTATTATTCATTAAAATCATTTATTTACTTTATTCAATGTATAAAGAAAAAGCAATACAGCAAATCCAATAAAGTATTTCAATAGAATATCAAACTTCTAGTAAATATGACTTTTTCTTTATTTGCAGTAGTATTATATTTACATTGATCTCCTATAAAATTCCAGTTTGAAACTGAGAAACTGCGTATTTGGCAAGCAATTTTTATATCTAAAAATTGTTAATAAAAAAAATTGACATACCGATTTTTATCAGAAGTTATTTCGAGATTAAAATAAGTTTTCAGCAATCACACAAATTTTGACAAAAGCACGATAAAAAAAATTTGACTAAAATATCTGCAGATACCATTTGTGAAACGAAATATTTTATAAGATATTTTTCCATTTCTACCGAAATGGAAAAATATAACTACATATAGTTCTCACAACGAAAAGCAAAAATAGTTAATTAGCTCTAATTATGTACTCACTTTTAATAAGAGATTTTATTGACCGACAATTTAATTACGTTTTACAGACAGTTGGCGTAGAGAAGCGTTAATATTTATGTAAATGAAAACCTTTTTATCCCTTCCCTTTTTTCTCTTTAAATATTAATTTCACTAACTGAACTGCAAAGATAATCAAAAAATCTGTAGGCAATGTTTACTATGATTTAACTAAAATCTCCAACATGAGGAAAATTTTCATTTTTCAGTTATAAAAAAATATTTTCACTAAGCGATTCATAATAAAAATGCAGCTAACATTTTTTTAATCTTTAAATTATTAAAATTACATTTGCATCCTTACATAAAAAAACGAAGTCTCTGAGCAACGCATAGTAAAGATTTGGCGTTTTCTTTTTCAAAAGTTCATATCGCTATTTAGAATAGTTGGATCTTAACCATCTTTTTTGAACAATTATTTTCCTATACCTATAGATTTGAGAAAATAAAGATTTGGATAGCGGTTCAAAATTTATTGACTTCAAAAAAAACTTATGTAAATAATTCATACTATTTTATAAAAAACTTACAAAAGAATCGTTCTGATTTGTCAATCAGAAACACAATTACCATACTTCCAAAAAGAGAAATACAAAAATTTCACTCTGAACATCTAGATTTTTTGCAGTCGAAAAATTTTGGACCATTACGAGGATCAATTTTTCTCTAATCTACGGCGAATAACTGACATTTAAAAAATCTAAATTTGTCAATTCAAAATAAAGATATCAAGTTTTAAGAAAAAAAGACCGCACTGTGCAGGCAGCGTAGGGTAGTTGCAATTTTTTTCTTCTCTCGTTATCGTGAACTTTCATTCTCCCTATCTCTCACAGCTCTTGCGTGCATATTTTCGAGAAGTTAGGGTAGTTCCGAGAAGGTATAATAAAACACCTTGAAATAAAATCATCAAAATTAATTTTCTCATAGACTTGTGCTTCAAAGAAGCTTTAGTTATAAATATATTTGTGGGAGATCATACAAAGTTTTTTCCCGAACTGCAGCAGATATGGACGCTCATTATAATTATTTTCCGGTATATGCAAGATTTTCAAGCTACAATCGCGAGCGAGGTAAAATTAATTATGCATCGAAGTGGTATATACTATGTGAAAAAGGATAGGAAGTGAAGCGCGTGATAGCAAAAAGACTTGAGAAACAGAAGAAGGGAAGAGCATCGAGTGTGCTTTACGCAATACGTTGATAAGAGATGTAATTTTCTCTTTGTTTGAGAAATTATAAATAATATTGTGTATTAGCGGAACCGAAGTGAAGCCGTTTCACTCCTAGAATTGATTTTGTAAATTTGCCACAAGCGATGTTTAACCGTATCTTGTGTAAATGAAGAACCGTAGAAAATTGAAAACAGTGTTGAAGCTAATTATGAAGTCTTCCAATTATCTGAGTAGCTAATCATATTGATAAGAAAACGCAATAAATTACACGAATATGGTACTTATAATTGTGGAATGTTTTAATTGCTTCCCCCCAAAGAGAGAGAGAGAGAGAGAGAGAAATTTCGCGATACTGAATTATACGTATAATCCACATAAACCCTTTAAACTTCACTCAATTTAGATTGCGATTTAGATCATCAAAATAACATTATTTACCTCGAGAGGAGATCATAGTAATCCTCTTGTGCAGAAAGCCGAAATATCTCGTTCGCAATACAGAGCGAGAGAACTCCTACATGATATAATCCTCGTGAAAAGGGTCTGAAAATTACCGTTGGAAAGTGAGTTTGATGAAGGGTTAACAGCTTAACATTTACGCGAGAATGTGTATATAATCTTACATGGGTATGTTTAGTAAACGTATGATTTCAATTTTTTATAACTTTTACGTCTTTCGAAATGTGCTGT
The DNA here is from genome assembly GCA_035583055.1 of Torymus tubicola. Lineage (NCBI taxonomy): Eukaryota > Metazoa > Arthropoda > Insecta > Hymenoptera > Torymidae > Torymus > Torymus tubicola. The sequence continues at coordinate 34,464 of JAWWEQ010014118.1, read as the reverse complement.
TATTTAGCTCTATATTACTGTTTCTATTGTTAAGTATTTAGGAAATGTAATGTCATTCTTTTTTTTATCATGTTAAGCTGCTTTTCACGAAAGCAGAAAATTTTCCACAAAATATTGAGAGAAATAGAGAGCACCCAAGCGATAGTTAACACATTTCAGGATCTAATTAGCAAAATTTTCCAGGAATCTTTGTCAAAAAGCTTTGGGACGCATTTTGCCGTCGTTGACAACACTGTACTCGCACACGCAAAGCAAGAGCGTCGAGTCAGAAAACATTATTAGTACTTCACTTGTCGCTTCCTCCTCCTACACTCTTTCTCCCTCTTACACACCTACTTTATAGTTGTCCCTTTCTGCCTTCGATTTGCGCCAAGGTCAATGTCACGCCGTGAGAGTTGGAAAAAATAGCGTGCGAGGAAGGAAGAAAGAAAGAAGGAGAAAGAGAGAGACATGAGTTAAGGTAGCATGAACGACTTTTGTAAAATACTAAATCAATTTAAAAACTTGACTGAAATATTCTTCAAGTCTTAAACTTTTCATAGCTGCCAAGAAACCACAAGGTCGCCGACCAAATTATTAAGAAAAACAGTTGCAAAATAGCGCACTTTTACGCGGAGCTTATGGCCACGTCTATTTTTTTGCTGATTAATTTTTTAACAAAAAAGTAGGTGGTTATAGTATTTATCATAAGGATTTCTGTCATTATAAAAATAATAATGGGTTGCCGATAAAAATAAATAAATAATAGCGGCTAAAGTGTATATGTATACACCAGGAGTGTGAATTATAAAAGCACCCCGATCTAAAACGAGAAAAAATTTCTAATTTTTTTTTTAGTTTATATTTAATAGGGCTAGTTTCTGTATTAACCTGTTTAGCAATAAAAATACATGTGTCTTATTAAAATTTAATCATAAAATTTAGTAAAATCAAAAAGACCTTCTTGGGACCCCCAGCTTGATACGACACTCACCGCTCATGCTACCATAATGTCGACGTACTTGCAACTGTTGCGTCTCATAAAGTCAAAGTACTGTAATGATCTAGATTAATTAAGGTGATGTGACATACCGACATAATTTTAGAATCTTAATATCTTTTGCAAATACTAATGAATTTACTCCAAATTTTTTTAAGTATAGTATTTATATATACGGAGAGCCTGGAAGTCTTCTTTTTTTGAAAAAAATTGTTAAAAATTATTTAGTTAAATAAAAACCGCGATGTCGGTAAGTAGGAATCTGTATTTCTAGAATTTTCATCTATTTGAAAAAGAGCATATCTTATGGAATTGCTGATAGAATCAGTAAAAAAAGTTTCTGAGTATAGTATATACGGAATGCCTGACAGACTTGGTTTTCCGAATAAACGTTCGAATTTTATTAAATTAAATAATAAAATTAGGTTATTTTTCGGCATCACACAGCCATCAATTTACATAGTTGGCATGGTGAGTTACTAGTGCTTTTACTAGCAATAATTTTATAAATATTATCAAACCATTAAGAAATTTTTTCTTGGTATTTTGCATAAAACACTACACTCAACAAATAATTCTCCAGCATCATACAGAATCTATCTGTAACAGGTATAAAGTGATGTGAAGTCCAAAATCAACCCAATTTAATTATTTGATAAATGAAAATTCAAAAGTTTATTTGGAAAAATAATATTGTCGTGTACTTCGTATGTGTAAATACTGGCTCAAAAAGTAAATTTTAAGTGATTTTATCAACATTTTCATAATATATTCTTTTAAAAATTACATCAAAATTATATGCAAGCGTAAATTTCTATTTTCCGACATTGCGTTAATTAGATCATATAATTTCTCAGTATTTTTTTTAGAAAAACTAGCTTGTCAGGTGCTCTGCATATGTAAATAATATTCTTAAAATTTTTTAGAGTAATTTTATTAGTATTTAAACTGCATTTTAAAAAATTATTTTGGGATTTTACATCACCGTAATGCTTCATATACTGCAACAGGTAAAATTTCTCAAATAGAATAATAACTTATCATCCGGAGAAAAACTCATCAATGTAAAAATATATTGAATATGTATCATACAAATACATATTGAAATAAAATTAAAAAAAAACTCCAATGATTTAACATTTGTTTGGTTCTTGTTTCCCAGTCTCAAGATTCTTGGTTCGTTTTAGTGAAAATTTCTAAATGTGACAGTTATTGATAAAAATTGCTGTTCACGATAGAAAAATCGAAAAGTACTACACCGGGAATCGAACCAAAAACCTTGAGATCGAGAAGCAGAGACTAACATATTAAACCACCGAAGTCTTTGACAACACCAACACGAAAAGCTGGAATATAGTTTACAAATAATCCTTCGTTATCTGAACATATAATCTCCGTACATCAAAATCTATAATTCTCTGACATTCGTATTTGTAAACACTTGAGACGAGAGTAATTTAATTATTTACTTCTCATCTAATAATCTTATCTATTTGTCATTTTCGCTTTATGTTACATAAGTTCATCTTCTCTGTTATCTTTCAATCTTTACCTTATCTTATTATGTCAAAATTATCAATTCCGGACACGGAAGAAAAACCCCTTATATATACATATATATTCCCACAACAAAACCACACCACCTCAACCCTCAAATCAATGCGTTTATACACCCGAAACCCCAAAAACCACTGACCCATGCGCACCGACGCCCAAATCAACTGAACCGTTCGCACATCCTGAAATCGCATTACTACCCATGCATCATCATCATCATCTCTCTCTCTCTCTCTCTCTCTCAATCCCAACAACTCATATACCCACGCATAATAAAAGCATCGTCCAATCGCGGGTCAAGGCCTACCTACCACAGTGCGGCTTTCCGCATCCGGTTTATCACCGAAATACGCTGATGAGGTGCTACTACTACTACTACTACTCCTCTGTTGCCCCAGACGAGTCTAGCCCTCTCACCCTCTCATCGAATAATTTGCTTTATGGGTGAACGTAATTTGTGTATGTGTGCGTATATGTACGTGTACGTGACTGTGATGCACGATAGACGCGAGTGGATCGTGTGTGAACGTGTATAGTTGCTGATGCTGCGGTACTGTGCTGTGGTTTGGATGGGTTCAGAGAGGTTACTCGATAGAAAGGAATTAGGGCTTCGTAGTGTGCTAAAATTTTGTCAAAGTGGTTCGATTTTCTTGTTATAATTGATGAATTTTTTCAGAAGAACGTTGTTGTATTATAGCTTTGGTAATATTAATTTAGATTTGGTATATTGTGGTTATATTGAATAACCGGGTTTCGGGAATAAAAACATATTTTTTGATTCACCAAACAACGTCCAATAATATTGAATTGTTTACAATAATCGTATTTTTTAATAAACGCAATGTTTAAACTTTTAGATAAAATGACTTTATACTCCACGAATATAATACAACTCGTGTCCAAAGCAAACCAACGCGCTTATAAATCGTCATTAAAAAGCTCGATAATAGCACCGGTTGATCCGACCCTAATACTACCTATATCACACTAATCACCTTCCCACGTAAACATCAAAAAACAATCGTTACGCGATCCACCCCATAACGCCTACACATATATTTATACTTATATATATTTGTATCAGTTTACACGTTACTTTGCTACCACACAGACACAAGCCACACATACACATAGTCTCTTCTACCGGCCAGGTCAATTCGATTAATTCGAGCTCGTTCGGCGGACGATTTCCTGATTGAGCCGACGCCAGCAGTTAGACGAGCAGCAAATCGAGCGCAATAGGCTCGTCGCCGCGTAGCCGCTCGTTCAGGTCAAAAGGGGAGAAGGCGCACTGCTGTAGAGGGTTTCATCCTCTCTGTCGCTCTTTGTGGTATATAAATGATGTAGAAATTGTAAATGAGACGCGCAATTACGAGTGTTAAATATATAAATGGTTTAGGTGAGTGTTGATTTATACAACAGATGTTGGTATATGTACAGAGGTAACATCATTTTGGATTATAGTGTATGGGTGTAACGTGTAGAAGTATATTACCTGGTGTATATATACGTGATTGTTTACAGTATTTAGCGTAAGGAGTATAGAGCAACAGCAGTTTCTCTTTGCGCGAAACGCGTTCGACCGCTAGCGAATTGATGGGGGCTTGAGGTTCGCGCATGAGTCTATGTATATATATGTGTGTATACGTGTGTATGTTTACAAATCGTAAACTACGGAATCGAAGTAAATAATGTGAATTCGCGTTGGGAATATAGTGGCTTAGGTTGAATTTATTTCTAGAGATGCTGTAAAGGAGATTTCTGATTTGTTATTTTTGTGTAACTCTTGAAATTTAAATATGTTTAAATTCACTTACACTCGTGTATCAATATTTACTTATTTGGAATGAAATTATGAGTCTGAAAATAAAAATTCAGAATTCTACTTATTATGTAAGCAATACTTTTTCAATTGATCAATTAGTAAAAATTATTTTACTTATTTTATGGGTAAACGTTATTTCACGTGGGTGTCATTGTTTCATTTTTATTTAGTACGTTAACATTGTTTTACCTGCATAATACTTGCTACTTGAGGATCGATTTTAAGGGACTAAATAAGGCAAATTACCCATTTTTCAAAAAAAAAAAAAAATAATGGACTTATTGGATTACGTTTCCGGTATATTGTAGCTTTAAAGCAAAATTTTTGCTACTACTGAAAGTGTAAAGTGCAAAAAAAGGTCTATTTGAAAATACATAATCTGAGATTATCTTGATTTAAAAAAAGGACCTTATCTCGTTAGAATTCGGAGCTACAGAAACACATATTAATAAATTTATCATTATAAATTTTTTAGGAGGGCAGACACTAATTTATTATAGGTCACTTAAACGAGCTGCTTAAACTTCAACTGAATGGGGTTATAATAAATGTAAACTTGGTGAATGGCAGAATTTGCTATATACAAAATTTAACGAAATTTTATGAAAATTCTCGTCAAAATATATGCTGTGTTTGTATGCCTTAATATAATTAATGTAAAATTATATTCCGGTAGAAACTGAACCGTATCGAATGATCAACTTATAAATAATTCGTCGAAGTTTTTCTGTTACTTAAAATGTTAATTTCGTACATTAATCACAAAGTTATTATTATTTAAAATAGATTTTGCTTTTAACATTGAATACTTTACAATAATGAATATAATTTTCGATTTATTAAAATGTTTATGAATAATATGTAGAAAAAACGGCCGACGATTAAAATTAATAAACAATATGAAAATTCAAACACAACGTACAATGAATTTTCCTTGTAATAATTTCATCGTTGTGGCTTCTACAAACATATATTGTTACGTTTTTTTTAGCCTAAAATCGATAATTTAAAAATAAATAACTTTAGTAAATTGAAAAATAAACCTTGTTACTTATGATGAACCTGTACTTCAAAGGCTTTATATTTTTATCGAAAGTTTAATTTTAATGAAATTCACTTATAATTAAATTGCTTAAAGTGTATACTTTACAACGTTGTATCACGTTAGTTCTTTAACAGCCTTCACGAACATAAATATATAAATTGATACAATTTTTCACGAAAATTCATAAAATACACATATTCTTTAGATTATTTATATTTGAGTGAGACACTATTTACTCTAAACCCCTACTTAAACCAGTGTTAATTAATAAAATGTTTAAATGAATGTTTTTTTTTCGAAAATTGAGTCGTTAACATTTTTTCTTTATCGAATTGAAAAACTTAAAGCTTCACTATACCCTATATAAAAATTGCAAGCATACCAGTCGCCTATAAAAGACTTCGTACATACATATACACAAAGATACCTAACTATCATCTTACAATAACCTTATAAAAACTTGTACAAAACTTCCAATCTTTTACATCTACAAAGAACTTCAACAAATTCATCAACCTCATCGCGTCACCCACCATTTCCTATAACATGAATCGCCGACGAAAATAGCGCGCACAAGATCGTCCACAAAGGACACGCGTATACATATACCGTAACAAGAACTCCTTCTTCATAAAAAAAAGAAGAAAAAAAAAAGAAAACAACATCGAGGAAGACCTTTAAAGCCAGCGCGACAGACACAATAAAACGTGCAAAACAAGCGAGTGGACCGCGAGGAAGGAGAAAGAAAAATTGGGAGGAGATTCCCCGTCGAATCGATCATGTGTAGGTATATATACCGAACGAGCTTTTGTGCTGTGCATGTGTCGTCGTTGTCGATTTTCCAAGCGTTCGCGACGTCATCGCTAGTTTCGTCTTCAAAAAAGTTTACGTCTTCGGTTCGGGTCGGAAGGAGAAAAGAGATGTATGCGCATTTATTGGGATCAATAGCAGCTAGTGGATATACTATAGATATTTTTGTGCGGGATAGGATTGAAGATGGTAATTTGATTGGAACAAATTTGATATGTGTATTTCGCGTAGTTCGGTATATAATATACTAACTGATATTATGTATTCTGTGGATTTGTCAAGTCGATCGCATTTTCAATGAATCCTATAAATTTTTTAATTGATATGTGACGAAATTGGCTTCTTGGAATAATCATATATATCTGCAATTTTCATGATTTCGAGAAAATCAAGGTTTTAGTTTGGCATCTGTGTTTAAAATGAAGACAAATGAGATTAAATGCAGCACTCCATATATCATGATTTCATGTATCTAATTGACATATTTTTTACCATAGTTACTAAATCAATTAGTGATCGTATCTCCAAAATTGACTGTCACGATTATTCCAGAAATAAGGAAAAAATTTAGTGTAGTTATATGGTTTTTCCAGTCTTAATGGCACAATGCAATTACTTTTCTAAGTTTTGAATTGTATCGTTATTCCAAAATATTGAATGAAAACATAATATGGTTAATCCGGGAAAATGCAGTTATATTGTTTTTCCTTGTGTTCATTCGAGAAAAGGAGTGCATCTTATCAAATATTTTGTTCTGATTACATGATAAAGGACTATTCGACTAAAATCGATTTTCAAAAATGTATCATTTATTTGGTTATTCCGGGAAACTATATATATATATGTAAAATATTGTAAGCTCTGAATGATGGTATAGTGAAACAATAGTACACAGAGAAAAAAAACTTTGCTATTAATGAATTATTCTTTTATATACTACATGCGCGTAGTATTTATGATAAACGTAAATTATTATTAAGAAATAATTTACAGTAGTATTGAATTCTTCTGCTATGTAATAGAAATAATTCGTTTTCTAATGCTTCTTATATCATATCGATCAAACCATGAATTTAATATAAGAAAACATTTGAAACGCATGATTCCTTACCTGTTAACTTTCTTTAGCTATTAAAAAACATTAATTTGTCTATATCCAACTGCCGATTCGTTAATATTTAATGACATTAATGTAAAGATTCCTTTTTCCCTGTATATAAAAAAAACTCGTGTACAATTTCTTGTACATGTCATTTCGAATGTATAGAGAGATATAACGTGTCGGACTCATAATTTATAAAATCGATTATTGATTTTCTATGATTAAATATGGCGTCAAAGCAATTACCTAGAACAAAATCGTGGTATATCGCGCTTGACCTACAAAACTAAAACTTGAATATATTGAGTATGAGTATATTGAAGTGTAAAAATATTTGAAATGACAATTTTAATCGACGATACATCTCAATTGTAAGTGATTAAAAATCAAACAAAAAAATTTTTTCCATCACTAAATAGAAAAATCTGTATATTTTGTTTTATCGTTTGCAAGTATAGAATTCCGATACACAGTATACGTATGGTTTAGTATGATTGATTTTTTTTTCGCTTCAGTGATTTCTGCGAATGCAAAAAATCAAACGTTCGCGCGCTCATAGTTCATTCATGACATGTGGACATTAATATTCACTGCGTTTAAAATATTTAAAACACTTTTGATCCTGATAAATCAACTGTAAAGCGCATGATTTTTTTTTTCAACGGAACATTTTAAAAAATGTCTCTAAATTAAATCGTTGCATTATATTTTAAACAACTATGCGACGAAAAGAAGAAAAAAATATCAATCCATTCGTAAATATTCTATCTTTATATTTCCAACCCGTTAGAATACATCACGTTCAGCTGGAGATTTAAAATTGTCATAGGCAAAATTGTTCCTCGTAGCTCTTAGGAACAACGATTGTCATCAGCCCCCCTCTAGCGAAATTGTCGTTTACGTATTATTTTATATTTTCGTCCTACATTCGCGAATGATATTACTTCGCGTTGGATGAAAAGTAGAGATAAACGACAAAAGGGTTACAATAAAAGTAAAAGCTTCGTCGATCATCGACTACCCACTAATATTAATGCTTTATACATTAAGTGTGATTTACATTAACACATAATTTTCTGAGATTCATCATAACCACGTGGCAAGTAATTTCCTTCGATAATATATATTTTATGTTCATTATTCTATAGCTACTATTTTTATTGTACCTTTTTCCCCAATTTTCGCGGTAAAATAGAAATATCGTACCACGTCACTCACGCTATTTTCACTACCTTCCATTTCTTTTCCTATTCGCGTTTTTTTTCCTTTCCCTTTTCGAGAACATGTATATATGTATGTGTGTGTATATATATATATATATATAGGTACAACGACGGCAGTATTATAGTTTCGACCCGAGCTGTCACATGAATATTTAAAATGCACCTTTGAACACGATTTAGTATTTAGCTAATGCGGCTGAATTTATTGAGGCAAGCTTTTCGAGATCCTGACGACTAATCCTGATAATTTATATACTGGTATATAAATATTGATTTCGCGTATGTCCATAGGCTTAACTGAGTATTCGTTTTGTTTTACGCAATGTCGTTTATATATACATAACGCTAAAACTCAAGAGTTGTGAAAAATTAAAAAAAAAGCAAAGTATGTTCTTTAATTAAAAGGCGCAAATAATTGTGTTCCACTTTTTTTATTTTAGGTATGTTGGAAATTCAATTTTAGTATAAAAAAAAGATCGTGCTGACCGAGTTTGTAGAATTTTTAGCAAATTCACCAGATTTCTCACTATTTACAAATAGAACAACAAAAGGATAAATTTTGTTGACATCATACACTTGTACAAAATTTAATAAACGGAACAATCCTTTACATCCGATGAAAGTTTCCATAACAATAATAACTTTCGATTTCCAATGTCTATCCTAAAAAATTCATATACAGACATGAATATAAAAACACTGTTCATCTTCCATTTTAACCAAGTTCTGTTATGGATAATGATTTTTCATCCTTTATACGCGTTGTGTTTCAATATTCACAAAGAACTTTTTTCGCAAAAACTAAACTAAAAATCAACGTATATCTCTGCAACACCGTTATCAAACTTCTCTAAAATTACCTATACATATATACGTCAATCCTCATAAACTCAACTTTATCCATCCAAAATTACTTACCATATCCACAGCACTGCAAACATTTGCGATCATGCGTTCTGCATATAAGCATTTCGAAAGCCTACACATAACAAGACGTGCAAGCTCGATTCGTACCTATACATATACGTTGTGCACAAACGGTCCTCTCTCTCTAGATCCTTAATTGCAACACCGACCAACCGGTCGATTGTTTAATTAGCGTCGCATTCGATTAGCCCACGTACTACACGCGTACGTTCGATTTTACAATTTGCATGCGGCGACCTGATTACTTTGATAAACGTCATCGGCCCATACGACTATATATATATATATAGGGTACGAAGCGCGCTTTGATCGTTGCCGAGGGGAAAGGGAATTTGAAAGTGATTTGGAAAGAGGAAGAGATCGAATTTTGATATTTGCAATGGAGAAGAAAACGAACATTGGAGTTGGGCATTTTGCATTTATTGTAAAATAATAATGATGATCGAAAAAAAATCTTTTTATACTTATACTTTTCATTGACGTGTCATTTTCAACCGTTTACATTTCAGAAATACAAATTTCAATGTTTCCCAAAAGCAATTATGTAAGTTGTAAACATAAAAATAATATCTAATTATATTAATATATTACTTATAATAGATTTATTCATTGCTCTAATTATAATCAGTATTACAAGCTATTTATGATAAATTCAAAATACTCTGTTCCGAAATCAAGATTTTATAATTAGTATATATATTCAATGAAATCATATATATATATATATATATATATATATAAGCCACGCGTTTATGGATATTATCAAACATCGTAGCGTGTTATAATTAGCATTAAAGTGCACGTTCGCCAGTTTTGTGAAAGGTTTGACAGGTGCAGAACGTAAAATTGCTTTCTTTTTTCTTTCTCTTCTACTTCTCTTCTTCGACATTTCAGATTGACAGTTAATTTATAATGAAAGCGACGTGTTCTTTTCGCGAAATGCCCAGTGTTAAATTATAGTTCCACACGTCGCGCGTGCACATTGAATACACAATATGACGCATAATCACCCGAAAGTGGAGAAATTATGAATCTATTGTGTGTGTATGCCTGCGGCAGCAATTCGTCGAATGTAGCGAAATTTTATGTAATTTTCGTGCTGCCAATTGCCCGACACAACGCGGGCATATCAAAATATGATGTTTTTGTGTATATTATTTTCGATGTATTCGCAACGCTATATAGAATATTCGTTTAATTATACAACATTTTAATGGAAATGTTAAATTACGACAAGTATAAATATGTTTGTAAAGAAACCTCATCAATATCGTTTCCGAAAATCATAACAACTAACGATTTTAATTATGTTTCTATATATTGTACTCACAATCAATGAAAAACGAAAATTCATTAAAAAAAATGAATTACTCCCGTGTTATATTCAGTTACACATTCATCTCCTCCCCCCTCCCAATCTTCCTTTCAATACCTCTTACAAAAAAAAGTCAGCACACCGCGATGATAAGGGACAACCTCGTGAAAAGTTACCCCGTATTATTTTCTAACCCCCCCGTTGGTGCCCGAAGACACATAGCCTCACATCACTCTTTACACGCTAAACTTATATACGCTCCTCTCAGCCGGAAAGTCTTGGGCTTGAAGGGAGAGAAGAAGGAGGGGGGATACTATGCAAGGGACGAAAATGAGAAATCGCAAACATTAAAATAAGAAATGGCGTCGTCTAGTGTACACACCTACACATACAAAGGAAAGGAGAAAAAAAGTTTAGGTTCGTGACGACGTTTCAATTGTGGCGTAGCGTGACATATAAAAGGAGCAAAGTGAATAGTGATAAAGGTAGACATATTAGTGAGCTTATGCGGAGGATTATACGGTATCGAGGAGTGAAATAATATAGGACAGAGGTAAGTAAAAGAAAACACTTGATTCTTTTTTCTCAAGGTGTATATTAAAATTGTAATTGTTTAAACGAACTATATATATGTCTCAGAAAATAACAAGCATACTTTTTGTTGGCATTCTCATAAAACGCAGAGTATGTATATATATATTATCGTAATGACGGCTATATAATCGTAATTAAATTAGTCTCGGAGTTGGTGAGGGGAACCGCCGCCGCGCTATATCGTGTGCGTACTTAATACATTCGTTAAAAAAAAAACTTGCACTTATACGGCAACGATTAGCGCGCGTCGAATATATATAATAATGCGTGATGATTGAAAGAAGCGTTGATATAATAAACATTATACACCGAGGAATGACGCGTAAAAAGGAAAAAAAAACATACATCGTATCTCTCTCTCTCTCTCTCTCTCTTTCTCGACATACACACACACCTCTTTCTCTCTCCTACAACGTGATTTCTTTTTCTTTTCTCGTTGTTTTTTTTTCTTTTTATATTTTATTTTCTTATACAAAAACACAAACATGGCAATGAAGAAATAAAAGGAAAAGAGGAGGAGAAAAGATTTGCGCGCGCGCTTCTTCTCAATGCAATTTACGAGAATGCGGCGATTTATTTATTTTTTTGTTTTTTTTTTGAGCCGAAGCTTCTCTCGTCTCTTGTCACAGCCTCTGGGGAAAAAAACGAAACACTATGTATATAAATCGAGTTGAATGCCTTAATTAAAAAAAGAGAGAATAACGTAATTTAATAAAAAAAAAAAAAATAGTATAAAGGAAATCTAAGTCTACGACCGACACACGACACGTCTCATTCTCTCATCCAGCGTTAATGTATTACAAAGTAGAGAAACATAACGCATACGTGGTGTATATATGTATATAGATAGGTAGGTAGAATAATGAGAAAATACAAGTGATATTACAGTGATGGTGATATACGCAAGCATCGCCTTCGATATTTCATTTTTCTCTTAACTTTCGCTATATATATATTCGTTATTGTGTATATAGTAGATAAACATTTATAAAGGAGTATCTTCGTAGGTATAAGGCTGCTTGTTCTATTAAAAATATGCGTAATTGAATTTGTGTATATATATATCTATATATTTATATGTAAAATTGATGCAAATGCGAAAGCGACGTGTAGATGTATGGAGAGATCTTATATATATAGAAGAGGCAGCTTTTCTTCTACTCATGTATTTCTGTGTATACATAAATTTGCTTTCTAAAATCTGCACTGACTCGCCACAAACTATATACTCTTTTATCCCTTTCTTTTTAGAATCGTAACGCTAAAAGAAACATCGTGTATGATAATACACATATAATAAATCTATGGTAATTGTATACAAATAAATCACTTGCTTATAAACCTATACAGTTCGACGGTCGTGAACAAAAAAAATTATTATACCGTCGCAAGAGCTAAACAGAATACGACGACAACAGCAGCAGTAGTTCCTTTTTTCACTTCACGCGCCCGAGGACAATTTCTCACGCGCAAAGAAATATAGTCGAAAGTAATTGGCGTCGTGAAAAAGTTTGATAAAATTTTTAACTAAACTTAGAGATATTATTCGAGCAGTTTATGAAAAGTTGATGCAAAGTCCATGCGGAGAAAAGATTGAAAAAAGAAAAGTCCGATTCAATTGCTAATATATATATAATAATTAACGCGTTATAAATTTAAGTGAATGTGTTGTCTTTTCTTTCCAAAAACTGGTTTGTAGAATCAAAAAATTTATATATAGTCAAATGATAATAAATTATAGTTTAAAATGGTTTCTTAAAAAAACTACGCATAATCAAGATAAAATGAGAAACAAAAGTAAATGAATATTTTCAAAATATATATGAAGAATAATAGAAAGAAAAAAAACACAAAGCAAATAATTTTGAATTAAAATATAGCATCAAGCATCGTTTATTGATATGTAAAGTTCAATCAACAAAGACAACCATCTCACAAAACATATAAAAGAACTTTCAGCATCACGTCGTAATAGCACAGCTATTTTTCAACATAGAGAAAAAAAAAACACACACATATAATCCTATACGTAATCAATAACTCTGTACTCGTGTGTTATAAGTGCTAAAAAAAACAGACCTACCAGCGAACTTAAGTAATACAAAAATTATATATATATGTATAGCGCGAAATTAATTGTTTAACAGAAGTCTATAGAACTGAGCTGAGAAAATATCCGCTATTATAACAACGCGAGCATCATCTTTAAAACTTTCTTGCTGCGTATGTGCAAGCTTATACGTAATAATGACTCATCGTATCGCGTCGATGCGCAGAGCAAAATCTTCGCCCACACAGCTCGCAGACTTCTGTTAATACCGCGCCGTAAGTATACAGATACACAGCATGGCGTATATATTATCAAAGAGAGATACATATATATACTCTAACAGCCCACGGTTGTAACTCACTTGAACGCGCGGAGGGAGGAAGTGAAATAAGCAAGTTTGGATAAAGAGAAAATTAATTAATTGTAAATAAAAAGAAAGTAGAAGAAGGAATTTACACTATATTGAATAGCTCTAAGCAAAAAATTCTTTAAACCTCCGCGCGCTCGTCACCTTCATAATCACCCTATATATATAATCACGAAGAAATGTGATAAAAAAAGAAAGAAAAACACAGCATGGTAGACAAATATATAATAAACGAATATCTCGTCTTTGTCATCATCATCATCATCATCATCATCACATTGTCTCGTAGCCAGCCGCCCCGGCTCGTATACCTAACAGTATATATATAGCTAGTACACCTATTACACAGGCTCACACCCTCAGTGCAGATTATAGACTTACACCTCTATATATATATATAATATGCGCATGTATATATATATATATGTATCTATATATGTGACCGCGAAGAGAGAACGATACCGACGTGCGTGCGCATATGTCGTCGTCGTCGTCGTCGATGTTCTTATTTAATTAATTTTCTTTTTTTTTGCTTTTTTTTTTCTTCGTTTTTTTTTCTTCTTGAGATGTGTTTATGTATACGCAATGTGTGTATATATATAATATGTACAGCTTTTAAAGTGGTTTGCCACAATAACCCATCATTTCGTCGATCGAGCATGGTTTAACACAGCACTCGTCGTGCACGCCACGTGAGTCGCGACGAAAGCGGCCAGCAGCCGCGGCAAAACGGCCCATCATCGCACGGGCACTAGCGCGAGATCTGAACGGATAGGATTCGAGGTCGTAGTTCCAGTTTGGGTAGTCGTCGTCGATCCGCATCTCTGTGGACAGTTGAAGAGATGATGATATGTAGGTGGATGATTATTGCGTGTTTAAAGTTTGGGGTGGTACTAAGGAAGTGTTATACTTTATAAAATTTACCATCATACGTATAAGTGTTGAGGTATTTAAGTATATGAGATCGGTTGAATTTTGAAGTTTTCTTAAAATGTTTTTTTATATCCCAGCTATATAAGTTCACACAATTAATTACGAGTATTATACTTTTAATAATTTAAGATATCGAAATATTTAGTTTTGGTTATATTTTGAAAATAAATATGTTCGGTCATGGTTCTAACATTTGTATAATTAAATTATTTAAACACATAATGATAGCTTTTAACTTAAAAACAAAAATTATTTAAATGGTAAATCCATACTGCGCAATTTTTACTTTTTTCATATTCTACTGTGTATCGATTTTATTGATTACTTTTAAATTAATAAAACGTGACTTGACTATATATTCTTTCGAAATCAAAAATATCAATGCAATGTGGAAAACCCATTTTTTCCGTTAATAGTTAAAGTGACACTTATACATTTAATAAAGAACTCGATTCTCTTTATTTTTATACAATATATTTTAACGTAGAACGTTCGAAACCAAGAAGTTGACCGATCCATCATGACACTACATATTTTGCACCATATGTTCGTCAAACACATGTACTTTTTTTTGTTAAGGAGAAAGTATGCGACTAGCCATTCATAAATTTCCTCTTAATCTAAATAAAATAAATGAGTTTATCGAGCGATAACATCGTATAACACGAGCATAAATTGATTACAATTTTTCCTCCTAGACACACATTACTAACTAGAGGTGTGTAAGAGTTTAGCACTATCTGCGAATACATCATAAAAAGCGTATCAATATTTCTCTTCTTTTTTTTCTTATTCAGACTGGAATAAACAAATTTAAGTGCCTTGTAGATATTGTTTTTTATACAAAAAGAAACTACTTGAACAAAAAATTACTCATTATTTTATAATATTTACTGTCCAAAATAGAAAGTACACATTTACTATTCTACTTTTCATCCACCAAAACTACTGTAACTTTTATAATACATAATTATTTTCCACGTTCCACTTGTATACCCACTTTATTCTACCCTTAAACTTCAAAACAACCCAACGTCAATCAAGAAAAATAATCTACTATCCCTAAACAATCCAGACAACTTTGTTATTACGAAACCTTCGATTACTCCCACCGACTTCTCAATAAAAAAAAAATACGATAACGTATATATTCCTACCCTGTCCATTCTTCTTGAACATCGAGTTATAAACGCCATGGCAGACGAGCTGTAGCGTATTAGCAAGTTGCTTCCCGCAGTACTTGTACGCTGCTTGTCGTTTCTGCTCGTATTGGTAAATGTCCGATTGGGCCCGGACGAATTGCAGCAGGAACACGCCCACGATTGTCAGGACAAAGAAGACGTTCAACCGGTACGTGGACATCTGTAACGCAAGAATAAAATATCACATTTATTAGGTTTGAGATAAAGGATATGAGATATGTGTATTTGAATCGTAGATTTTAGATGGATATATCCATAACAGAGGGTTCAATGAAACAATTCCCACTGACCCGAATTGTCGCGTGGCATACATTGATCAATCTATATTGCATATACGTATGTATATATATATGTACACGTGCTGAACTTGAAACTGACCTCAAAAACATTATCGCGCAATAGTTGCGTATATTCAAAGTTTATATCAACGATATAGAGTTTCAGAGTTGTATAATTGTACGTCGCGAAATGACAATTTGAAATTGGGTAAACGACCTGCTTGTGTATGTATTATAGATGTGCTTTAAACCCGTTGGTATATAACGAGATAAAGCATTACAAAAGATTGATATATTTACGTATACATATATTGATACATTATGCATTGATGTGCATACGGTAATTGGTTAAGTACATCAGCAATGAAATTACGTGTAATTAATGGCAGTATAGTGTTTTTATTCTGAATGAACTGTCGCGTGACGCATGCAAAATGTCATCGTTCTCAAGATTCTTTGATAGTATAGCACTCTATATTTATATATAAGCGTCACTCGTATTACAATAGAACTGCCTAATGATAATCAAACAGTACCTCAAACGTTATATATATATATTCAAGAGAAGTATTTTTTCTAGCTATACAATGTATCCTAAAATAACATAATTTTATACATATATATATATATATATATATATATGCTTTAAATTTTAAGGATCGATGCATTAACCGACTCGACAAACTCGTCACTAACGCGCCGTATATCCTTTGATACACCACCGCACTTATAACTACGACATTTCACCAAGGCTATACCACAAAGTTACTCTTCCTATCTCATCATCATCTCTAGACATATCTTGTATCATAAAACTTTTCCAACTCATCTCAACATATATATGGCATATATACACGACGACGACGTCAAATACGACGATGCAGCGCGTTAAAATATCTCTATAGTATACAATATATATACTATACACGCGACGTAAAAATTCCACATCATCCGATAGTCCCGATTTTTCCTACTACCAAATACTATCGTGAAATTGCGGATACCTCGTGGTGAATTATATACAGTATATATAGGGGTGAGGTGTCACGTTCACGTTGCTCGCTATATATATATTGCTCGATGTTATTACGTTCAGGCAGCAGCAACAGCAGTTCTCGCGGTTCCTCTCTCTCTTTTTTTTTTATTGTGCATACCAGTGGTCACGAAAATGTCGCAATCCGGGGAGGGAAATCCAATGCAAGAGAGAGAGATCGTTACAGTTGGGAATGCATTTCGACTGATGCAACGATTCGCTTGCATATGGTGTGTGTGTGTGCACGGGAAGTGGTTGGAATAGAGAGAGAGGGAAGAGGATGAATGCACAGGCGATCGCGCGGATAGTTCGAGAGGTTGGCGTGTGGTGAATCAGTAATTTTGGAGAAAGAATAGATGCGCGAGGTAGTTTTTTTTTATTTTTTTGAGGTGGGATGTTGCGGGATCGAGGTGAATGTATTGCTAATTTTTGGGTGTGGATGGATGGAATACTGTGGTGGACTGATGAAGTATTGTTATGGGAGGGTGAGAGATGCATGGTAACCGGGTTGGTGAGAAGTTCAGGAGTTTTGGTATATATATATATATATATATATATAAAATTTGTTTAGTGGTACCGTTTCGAACGAGAATAAAACGTTGATTGAGAAAATTGAGGTTGGAAGTTATATAGTGTAATTATTTACATTTGTTTCGATCTCGTACGATGGGTACAGTTGCCAATTAAAATGGTTATAGGATTTCTTTCAAATTGTCATTTACGCGTGTATAATAAATGTAACGGTGATCAGATGAATTGTGGTGGTAGTTTTCGATATTGGGTGTATGGAGAATGAATTATTTTGTTTTCAGCGCATAATAATTAAAAATGATTTCCTATATCTCGCATATGCAATTGAGTTACAAATGACAATATAAAAATCTGTGATTGCACGGAATAACCATATATTTGCACTTTTCATGACTTCAAAAAGTCATGAAAATTCATCTAATATGATAATACCATTATATTAATCGTGTGAACAAATTTTATAGTTAAACAACATTATAATTAAATAAAGTATGAGGATTCACATGCCAATCGTAACCGTTTTACAGTAGCATATCGATATTCTGCAACTCATACTTTTTAATTATTAATCATCTAAATTTGTCGTAAATGTTCGCAAGATTCGCGCAATACTAATGTAATTACTTTTCGGAGTCTTAAATTCTATCGTTCGTCCAAAATATTAAATGAAAACACATATGGTTATTCTGGGAAAATGCAGTTATATTGTTGTTACTTGTGCTCATTCGAGAAAAGGAGTGCGTCTTATCAAATTTTGTTTAAACTACATCATGGAGGACTATTTCAAAGTACAAAAAATAGCATAATATTGATTTTCAAAACTTTATCACTTATATGGTTATTTCGGGAAATTACAGTTATAATTGTTATAAGCTATAGATTAACGACGTGAAATCTGTTATCATCTTCGTAAATTAAAAAAGTTTAAGTAACAATAATTACGATTTCAATTAAAGTTTGATTAATAGTATTGATAGAATGATAAATTTGATAAATAATTGATTAAGACTTTTATGTCTAGATATTATCATTACATGATTATAATCAATTTATTTCAGTTTCATAATATTAGCGCCAGAAAAAAATCAATTATTTCCAGGGCATTTCATTACAGTTGGTAGATATTTGCAAAATGACTTATTAGATTAAAACGTAGTGTACATTTAGAACGAAAGGCACGGTAAATGCGATTGCATATAATTAATTAGTCAGTGATTTGATAGGAAATACGAAATTATTTTACTAATTATTCTATCATCGCGCGACGCGATTAACTCGATAATTTGCAGCGACTTCAAAAAATAACTTTTCCATATATAATTAACATAAATTCTCGTGTGCACAACTTAGATTAGCAATAATAATAACAGTAAAATTTTAGTATCAAAGCAGTTGCATATATTTGCTGTAGCGATATGTAATATCGAGCAGTTAAACTCCTTTGATATTACATAACTATTAAGGAAATATGCAATTAAGCATATTGAATAGCATGAAATTTCAAACGATTTAAATTTCACACTGATGAAATTATAATTACGTTCGATCGTTCTCATCATCAGTATAAAAAAGTCAATCAATTTATTGTACGAAATTTCGAAAATAATTCAATCCAACATAAAGTAATTCAATAATATAAATAATTTTCGATAATATCAACAATATAGAACATTTAAATCAATTTAAAATTTATTTTCCCATTATATAAAACCTCTTAATTCACTGGATCATCATGAATGAGTACCGAAAATTATCTTGTATTATACATAATATATGTTATTTACTCAACTGATTAGTCAAATCATAATTCACAAATCCTACCACATTCGTCATACCACCTATACATCTCACCTCCATTATTAAATAAATAAATCTAAAACCCACACACACACACATATATTTCCATAGCGCATCAACTTTCCCTCGTTATCGCACGACGCGTGCTCTCCACTTGCATATTGCATCGTAGCAGCAGCGGCAGCGTGTGCAGTATATGTTTTATCGATGCGCGCGAGTGCACGGAAAGAGACATTAACCGGAGTGATATTGAATATTTGAATGGATCGCGCGCAATAACGCGAATGGCAAAAAAAAATTTACTTGTAAATAATGTAGGTTTCAAGTGGCAAGAGGTAATCGAGTTACGGTGACGTTGTGAGCGTGCACCACGCACGTGTATATATGAGTAGATCGATCGATCATATATACATACAGTGGCTGTAAGAAGATTTCAATGCGCGGGACCATAACAAGGTGGCTTTTTTGTTATTATTATTATTGCTACGTGTGAGGGACGATTTTTTGTATAGGGACGAGGGTTGGAGTATGTATATAAATATATGAATGGATGAACGAAGCTAAGAGGATGTTTTAATTTTATTGGGAGGTGTATAGAGTATACGTCGTGGAATATATTTCAGTTTGTCGATAATCTGATTGGTTGTATGGGTACGAGGTTGATTAATCGAATACTACGTGGTTGTGCAGTTTTTCATGCGGTATATATTATTGAACGATAAAATTCATTAAAGTCAATCCGTTTTTATAGATCGGATGTGAAGGTATTTTTTTTTTAACAAATTGAATTTAATCGGAATCGTGTACGTATATTCACGGAAACGGCACTGCGGATTTATGAATTGAAGAGGGCGACGGTTCGAGTGCTACTGGTACCTGTGTTCTATAATGTTTATTGTTTTTTTTTCGATCGGTTGAATGATTTATATCGAGTAAAATTTAATTTCCTCAATTATTAACGATAAGAAATTAAATTATCTAAAATTTATATACTTTTAATTATAATTTTAACGTTTAATTACTGCATTTGATCACAGAAAATTTGATAAAATATGAAAATAAAAATTAACCGTATTTCCGTACAATATAAGATGTAGACTCAATAGAAGAAATCGTATTTGACACTAAGCTCATATACCTTCCAGGCTCACATCAGCATGACACGATTAAGGCACTCAACCTATTAGGATTTTTATCTCGTTTTATATAAAAGCTTGGTACTGCCGATATTACGTATGCCTTTATAATCTGAACACCGTATACTACTAAATCGATTAATAAGCTTAAAGCGATTTGCAGCATAAGATTCTTCGACGCTTAGCTTACAGGTTTCAAGTACCTGTATGAATAGATTTGACCATGGTTTCAGCTCTTTATTAAAATATTTTAATAATACATGCAGTCAAATCCAATCATGATATGTATGATGCTATATTCATTTTTAAACATCTTATACATATACTAAACGCATAAGAGGAAGTCAATCAATCAAAGGTCTATTTTAAGTTAAAACTTCTATACATATACTGTACTTGTTTTGTTTATTTTTAGTATCATTTATTAACGCTCTAACTAAACCTCGAGATTTAATTATTGTACATATCGACTTAGACAATCATATATTAATTTGTCCGAACACGAAACAATTTATGCTTTTAAATAATTTGCCAAGTCACAAATTCTTTAATTTTATTAAATTACATTTCGTTACATCGCCTGATACATCTGTGTCACTATATTTTCAAATCAAATTGTAAAGGGCTAATTCTCGTTAAATATCAATAAAATAAAACACAATATAACAATAAAATTCGCCAACACCAATTTTAAACTTTTCATTCGACAAAAAACCTTCATTATTCCCGTCATTCCAAACCCAAAAACAACACGATCATCGATTCGATTCATCCACCTGATTCATCTCGTTCGGTTTCGTTCATTAACACAAAAATCTCCGAAAATTCTCTATACTGTCTCGACACGTATATATATACATATAAATATATCACTTCACACCTCTCTTAAATCAACCTCCAAAAAACAATCTCGCAAGGACGATCGCAAGGATATACTCGTATAGCGAATGGAAAACTTACCGGCGAAACCCGGATTTCTCGGGTGAATTATATACGACCGTCGTATAGCATCATGCAAATATATATATACACATATATACGCGCGCCCACGCAGTCTATTTATATCACGCTGCAGGATACCAAGCGGGCGAAAATAAACCGATCCGCGTGTCCTTATACGACCGACAGCCTACGCGTTATATATACACATATATACTTATACTCTCTCGGAAGAAAGAGAGAGAGTGTACATTCCAAGCTGGGTGAATCGTCGATGTTGGCGCCCACGCGATCGCGTATACTGGTGACGAGGAGGCTTATAAATAGATGCACGCGTGCGAATAATATGCGTATGTGTGCGCCTGGATGTATATAAAATATATAAACATGTTGCATTGTTTGCCGGGGGTCCTTGTTGTGTTGGCCGAGGCTGCGACGCGGCTGATTTAAGTGGAAAAAATAAAGCGCGAATGTATGTAAAGCGGAGGAGGAGGATGGAAATAGAATTGTACGGGTAAGTATAACCGGCTGACTAAAGGGTGCCTGTGTCTACTGCAAATTGGTAGGTCGTGGTTGGATGTGTGGACGTTTTTTGTTTTGTAATTGTATATACCGATGGTAGCGCTTTGAATTGGTTGGGAAGGATTTTATGATGAGGTGGTTGGAAAATGTGGATGTGGTAAATGGTTCTAAGATTATAATCGGCTTTTGGTATGTTTGAAAAGTGCAGGAAAAAAATAAAATAAAATAAAATACATATTACGACGCATTTTTACTGGAACAGTACAAGAGAATGAAAATATTTTCGAATAAAATTTGAATATTTCAAAATTAGAATATTGTGAAAGAGGTTTTTTGAAATGACAAACTGGGGATAGATTAAATAAACTGATGACCGAAAAAAATAATGAATGAGTTGAAAGAGAGAATTTTACAATCCTGATAAAAATTCAAAAGCCAAAATTCCATACGAAGCTCAGGTTCAAACAAAATCTGAAATTAACAATTGTATTAATCTAATAAAAGAAAAAAAAAGTTTAAATGTTTATATAGCAATGACACTAAACGTACGTCACGCATAAATATATATACATATCGTATACATACGGCTAAATTTAATCGACAGGAATTTGTGAAATGTACAATATGCGAGTGTATATATTATTTTTAGATTATTCGAAAGATTTCAATAGATATTTTTACAACCGAATTCGCGTCAGTTCGGTTATATTTATCCGTGCAAAAAAGAATTTCGCGCAGGAATAATATAAAATTTATTTTAACAATACGCGTACGTCATTCATATTCGGCAAATTTTCAAAAAAAAACACGAATATACTATAATGATTCCAAGAAAAAAAAAATAGAACTTATCATTAGCCGTTGCGAATCAAACAGTTTGAATTTCGCTAATACCACATAAAGCTATATATCGACATAATCTTCTGTAAAATATCAAACAGTAATCCTAAATCCCATCCATCAATGTGCCCAATAACAATTTACATTTCATATTCATCCCCATACCACATATATATATATAATACATTCAATCATCGTATAGCTATTCATTACCTCTGTCCAATTAGATATAGCCCATAAATTACAATATCTCTATCGAAATATAGAACTTAACCAAACATATAAACAAAACTAAACTGCGCGCGTTTATTCGACACTGAAATACGCGATTATTAGCAGCAAAGTTATGCAAATAAGAATACACACGTGATATCATTATAATTGAACTATATACGAGTGATTTGCGCGCGTGCCGAATGTGTATATAGGGAGTGAGTGTGCAAAACGGTTGTATCAACAAAACCGATCACTGCTGAACCAATTCTCTTGCTACTGATTATTATAACTAAATCGTCAAACAGCTACTACGTCCTTTGATTCTACGTACTGATAATTAATTGAGTATGATTTTTTTAATTCGCTGGTTTTAAAATATACCAATAATCGTTACCGATTGATTTCTAATTTTTACGTTATTTTGTTCCCGGTTATTGACGTCAAATAAAGTTTTACGATTGAACTATCAGATATTGCTTTTATACATACAGTACGACTTATAAAGTTATTCCAAAAGGTAACTCTTAACGATTCGTTATTTTGTTTGAAAAAAAAAATACAAACTACTATAGAATACATAGTACACAGGATCGTTTGTGCTGTACATTCAAAAGTTACAATGGAATTGACGCAAAAGTTAATTCGATAATTGGACGTTGGATTTTTTTTTAATGAGCCAACTCGAAAGTGTATATAAAATATTAAAAATAACGGGTTTTTGTATATACCTATATACGCAGTTCGCTGAACTAATACAGTGACTCATTGTTGGTTTGTTACTAAAAAGATCTCGAACGAAGACGAAGAAAAAAGAAATGTTATTAACTTTATATTCTCGTGAAAATGTTGTTATTCGCTCTGTTAAGTATGGCAACTTGCTACGAGTTTATTTTATAGTCTCGCGGAGTTGAGAAAATTTCAAGAATGGGGTTACGTAGGTATATCGTAGCGATGTTATTCATATATATATATATATACACACGCTTTTATGTATCCTTATTAGCGATGCGGTTATATATATGTTTGCACTGAGCAAAGAGTACTTTACTTATTGCATTTATTCAATTTCTTCAAGAAAACGCAATGACATCAATTCATATAAAGCAAGAAATGTCACGTTAAAGATATAACACAAAGACTATACATTATTTTATATATATTATGACCAAACAAAAATCACAAATTCAGCGAGTCATTGTCGCAGCTCGATTAATCCTATCAATCGGAGAACCAAAACCCAGCCAGCGACCGAAAAAGGTAAGTAAATAATAATGAAAAAAGAAAAAAAAACGATCAACTTACTTAGTATCACCAAATAAAATCCGTTCTCCAAAGAAAAATAACAACGAGAGATGTATGTAAAAGGACAAAAATCTCAATCGTCCATCCAACAGTAAAACTTCTCTCTCTCTCTCTCTCTTTCTCCAATCAACCTTTTGCTTTTTTTTCTTCTTCTTCTTCTTCCTCAGCAGCTTCAATATCACCCTCGTGTTCCAGGAGGTTTAAAAAAAGAAAATCTCTTTACTATATCCAACGCGTGCTCGTGCCTACTTATATGTATCACTTGTAAATATCACAGTTACGAAAGGAATTGCGGTGTGTATTGTTACGTTGCTCCTGTTGCCGGTTGCTCACTGCGCTCATCAGGTAATTTATAATCTCAACTAGCAATAATACGCCAATCAGCTGGGTGACACGAGTAATCCTTGTAATAACCACACAACCTCAACAATCCACCGGGTATCCCTTGCCTCCGCCTCCGGGGATGCATTTATTTATCGCGTACGCAAGTGTATATGTATATATATATATATATGTATATGTGTCTCTGAGTGAGCGCACCGGCGGCTACTTCCTCTTCTACGAGCACGTGCGCGGTTATTATAGGACAGAGAGATTCTCCCCTCCCCTCCTCTCTTCCTTCCTCTCTTTTATCTCCTACCGCGAGGATTCGACGCGACTCCCCACTTTCTCCACTTCTTCTTCTTCTTCTTCCCTCCACCTCCTTCTTCTTCTTCTTCTTCTTCTTCGTCTTCGTCTCTTCCTCCTCTATTTCCGAGCTTTTCCTCGTGTAGCGCAACACTATAATCGACCAAAGGAGAAGGAGGAGGAGGAGGAGGAGGAGGAAAACAACGTCGTCGTCGTCCAAAACGGGAGATTAGACCGGCTACACACACACACACGCGCGCGCGAATAAGAGAAAGAGCACAGAAAAGGTGGATGTACTCAACAGCCGCGCGCGCGCGCCTCCGCGGACTGACGAGAGAGCACGCGCGAATACGACTGCTGCTACCAGTTACATATACTCGTTCTTTATCTCTATCTCTCTTCGACTTGTATATGTATACGTATGGATATAGTAGAAGGAGGTGGAGAAGAAGAAGAAGAAGCAGAATGTGGGTGGGAGAGAAGTAAGTAGAAGAAGAAGAAGAAGTAGAAGGGGAGAGACGACGACGTGAGCTTTGATTTCGTCGGAGGGTTCAATTAAGCGACCCCGACGACGATGATGTCGATGTGTGATTATGATTGTAACGGTCGAAATCTGTATAGATACATATACATATAACGTGGTGCGAGATTTTGATATATAGGACAGCGTTGTTTATTATACGACAATGTATAAATGAAAGGGGAGAGAGAAAGAGTGACAATATACATTGTCAGTAGGCGCAGATGATAAATCTTTATTAGGGATTTGCTTAATTTGCGTAATTGGAATGAGAATATGAAAAGTGATAAATGCGATGGCGATTGGATTCGATTGTAGAAATATCTTCATAAGATTACGATTGGAAGATTTATGAGTATATATATAGAAAGTATAATAATGTAAAAAATAAAAATTTCCTTTCCAAAGATGAAGAAAGGATTTAGCTGACTAACGGTTGAAGAGAGAGAGAGAGAGAGAGAACGGCAACTTGTTTTTATTCCAATGTATATGTAAACAATGAGAGATTATATAGTTGATTCATATATAGAGGAATTGTTTATATTTAAATAAAGAAAAGTGTCTCATCGATGTAATATATATAGTGACAGACGTCGATACAATATTGTTACGAAGCTTTACCATGATACAACGTGTGAGTAACAATACTAGGTATACCAATGCAAGTATATAATTTTAAATTATCGCTCCAATTGCTTCTCGGAGACGAGAGAGTGAGAATGAGTCATAATGAGTAGCCTACGAATTCACATAATGTATATACGTATGTATAACACGTACGTGTATATAGGTCTAAATATAGAACGACACGGCAGTCTAGGATCATAGCAAAGGTTTTGTCCCTATATAACACCTATACGTGCACCGAGCGACACTTGAACTGTAAAAAAAAATCTAAAAATAGTTAACACATGAAAAAATTCAAAGCGCGTGCTATACAAGCTGTTGTTGTATTTTTTTTTAACAGAAAGAAGTAAATAGAATTGTTGCTGCACTCTCACTCTTGCGAGAAAAAAAAACAGTAAATAATGACTGGGACACGCGTATATACACACGCAAGCATATGATCGTCGTACGTGGAAAGAGGTCAAAAACAAATTTGACAAGTGAGATCAATTTAAGTTTTTCATCAGGCGTTTGTCGCTTTGCCAATTCTCGTGGAATTTTATGTATATACTATTTTAAATCTTTTTTTCTTTTTTACTCTTTTTTTGTTTCGTTCGTATATATTGAACAATGTTTTGGATGCGTTCCGCGTGTTTTCGGATTCGTGATTTCAAAATAAAGGAGAAAAGAAAAAAAGTTGCATTGTGTATACAATATATATATCGAGGTACCGATGAAAAGAAAGAATATATGCGCAGCTACGGGTTCGAGATGATAATAATAGGCAATTATGATTAGGATCCATTATAGACGAAACGAATAAGTCAATTGTGAACTGTATAAGCGTAGCCGCGGTTACACGGTAACCTCTGGTAAACAAATTCATAAAACCAGATGATCGTATGTGGATTTCCCATTTGTCTCTCATCTATTTATTCCGTCCACACGCCCTCCAACATCATCTTAAATTCAATCTCTCCATCTCCGTTCGTTAATGCCTTATACTCTCCTTTCTCTTTCTATACTCGACCGCATATATACAGTGAGCGGCTTCCCTCTTAATAATTTTGTTATTGATACACTTCGCATTTCTCCGCCTCTCGCATTTGTCAATTTGTCCATTCGCCGCGCATAACTCCACTCGCGGAGCTTAAAGCTCGCACGGAGAGAGGCAGTGTATTATTATTATTGCATTTGTATAGCAATTTATATATACTGCTGCTATATAAATCGTTTCAATATTCGTTGTTTTTTTTTCAGTTTTCTTTTTTCACACACACATACGTATACTACGTGTAGGTTAACTGACCGTAGCGTGCCGTCTCTTTTTTATATATACAATATATTTTTCTGTTTTGCATTCGCATGTAGAAATTCGATTGTTTGTTATAAGTTGAACTACCGAAAAATTATTTTTCTAAACATTTATCTCTCTTTAATGAAAAAATGAAACCCCGGTTCATCATATCACGTCTTTTTCTCTCTTTCACTCTATCTCAAAAATTTTCAGCTGCACATGCGCATGTATATATATATTGTATGTACAAACAGGCGCTTGCACGAGCGCGCACGAGTGTCGAAGCACGTGTGAGTTCACGTGCTCCGCGAGTGTTGACAATATCGTGCCGCTTAATAACAGTGCTGCTAAGCGTGTCTCTTTCTCTTTCTCTCAATCTCTATACAGTTATATATATGTACATACACGTACGTGCAGCGATCCACACGAGTGAAAAAGTTCAGTGTTACTTTGAGGGCGAGCGCGCGCGTGTGGCCTGTAAATAAATTGATCCCGTCGCAGGATTACTTGCCGAGATATTTTTGAGAAGAGATTTTTATTATTTTCTTTTCCCGTCTGGAGTCGAGATTATGAGAATAAAGTAGCGAAGTGCAGGAAAGTTTGTAGAAAAAAATTTAATAAGTTGAAATTTATCATAGTTTAAGAAGTCTTATATAAAGATTTTTAGGTGAATTTGGAACAATTTTGGTTGATAACGAGGTTATAATGTACAATGATGGATATAAAGATGTCTTTATCTGATCACAAGACGCAGATTCTTTTCAGTTTTGATGACGATGACGTTTTTCGTCTGCTCGACTGTTGCCTATTTAATTTTGTTACTCCAATATCGAATTTAGCTTCCAAACTCTCGAGACAATCGTCGTTATTTATAGCAAAATCTGATGTAATTTACTATTGGAAATGAAAAACCATTAAAACCGAATTCTGAAGTTCAACCAAACCTACACCCCTACAACAACATTCCCAAACCAAAAAAAAAGCCATCCACCTTCATTAACCCACAGCACCTCACACTGCTCAACCTCGATCTCTTCTCCTCCTCCTTCTCCCAAACCCAGCGCAGCTACATATATATATACGACGGGGTACACAAGCACTCGAAAAATCGGCACGCGGACTCTCTCTCTCTCTCTCTCTCTAATCGCCGCGAGCTTGCGCTTTGCCTCGTTATATACGTCGTTGTACACGCGGCCGTTACTAGGTCGTCATTACGCGAGCGCACACGATGATGCTATATACCTCAATGGCAGCAACTGCGCTGCGCACGACGACGACGACGACGACGTGCTCAAGTGACGAGACAAGCTCTCCGCATGAGAATTCCAAATCGTTTGTGTTGTTGTCGAGGTTTTGTTTTTTTTTTTATACAGAGGTAGAGAAACAATGGTGATTGTAATTATGGTAGGGTTGGATGGGCGAGGGGGTACCTCGTTTACTTTGAAATATTGCGTTATAGTTGAGAGGAAATTACCGTGATTGTCACTAATTTAATTGCTGGTGACGTTATTCTATTGCAAATTACATAGCAAATTTGATGAATGCAGCTATATCGTATATATATATATATGTATGTATTGACTGTGAAATTCTGAAAATTCGGTTAAGCTTGTACGTATATCTATAACGATTATTATATACAACATATTGGTAGGTAATTAAAATTTGGACTAATTATCATTTTGATATAGTCGAAACAATTTCCTCGTTGAATTTCACAATGGTATTTCCATATCATCGAGCGTCACACAAAGAACCCAAAATCAACTTAAATTTTCAACTTTTCACGTATCAATTTCATATAAATTCCCCTCTCATCTTCCTATATTTTCATACTCGGAATCTTCCATTTTTTGCTTTTCGACGAAAATCCCAAACCTTCATGTATATATATTCACACACGCGCGTACACGTTAATTAGAAAACTTCTTTACCCTTTTGCGAACAGCTTTGCTGCGCATATAACCATCGAATTAAGAAAGTTCGCATAGCGTCCAATTACTCGCCTCGGTAGCTTTTTCGAGGAGACGCGCCCGTGAGAGCTCGTGTGTAAATTAATAATTATATGCGAAAATCTCTCCTACGTCTCCGCGCATCTATATCGGAAACTATATCGACCGTGCACTGCACGCGCGTATACTGAAGTTTAAGATTGTTTTTCATAGTGTACGTATAAGAGGATGCCGCACACTTTGCTTCAATATACAATATACGAAGAAATCGCCTGTAAAGGTGTAACGTAAATTGCGAGCGCGTAATGTAAGGAAGAATCGCGGTGAATATAGTACAATATTTAGATACCAAAACGTGAGTTTACTGCGTCTCTATATATAGATGTATAGATATGCGATAGGAATTTCATCTATATATAGAGACGCAGTAAACTGACGTTCTCGATCAGCTGCAATTCGTGTGTGAATGGAAAAGCTCAGTATATGCTTTTGACGCGAGCAATTCTCGGCAATTCATCGTGCTGTATGCATACGTATAGAATTCGATAAAAATTGAAATAACAGAGCGAGTGCGTATACATATATCTAGGTGGGATGAGAAAGCTGATCTGATTAACCGATCAATTTTTCTCGCGTTGTGATGTATTTTTTTTCGAATGGTGCGGGTGGTATGAAACGCTGTGTTGGATCGTATATATATAGTGAGAGGTCGGTTGAAGAGGATTGATATGAAATACTGAGAAAAAGGTATATAGTTTTACTTTGAATAAATATATACGTAAAAGAGTTTTATGTTTGTTCTGATAAAGTAAGATACAAGGCGGATTAAACTCGAAAAACAAATTTCGATGTTATAAAAGTAGTAAAAGTGGTTTACACGTGCGACTATATTTCATCTATCAAATATGAATTTTCCCTCTAAATAAAAATACGTATTTCTATATAAGCAAGTGTAGTCAGATACGACTATGTACGATCATATCGTCGCTTCCTGCGAAGACTATCACAATTAAAAAAGGCCTCTTTTAATTTGCCATTTTACAGTACCAGAGTCAAATAAATTCATCCGAGACTCAATTAATTTATAAAATTCGTATATTTTAAGTTTATCTGAATCTTGGACAAATATATTTGCCTCTGGTACTCTAAAATGACAACTTAAAATAGGCATTTTTTCCAATTACGCTAGTCTTCATAAGAACCGACGATACATATAATATCATAAAATAGATAATTTTATCCCGGATGTAATACGTTATAATTCATAACAATAATATATAACATTATTTCCACTGCACCAACAAACAATCAAATCAACTAAATTAAACCGCAGCAACGTTATTCCTCCACTCAAAGTATATCGACAAACACAATCCTGATACTATAAATATCGTCGCATTGTCTCTATACCACTATATACGCATAGCTCTACAGAAAATCATAAAATCCATTAAAACGCATTTAAATAATTAAAATTTACCCCGCACCTCGCGTACATATAAAACCATCTCCTCTTGTAAACAACATTTCAAGCATATATATACACACAAACGCGGCTTCAAAATCAATCCAATTATCATCATCCATATATACCATGACCGAATTGCCAAATAAATCAAGCCCTCGCACGTAGTGATACACACGCACACACAATCCTTTTAACGAACTAAAATCTCCCTACATCTATATATATATATATATAGATTTTACGTATATATAAAACGCTATTCGCCGCAGGCCGACAACAAAGCGCACCGTGCACGGTTATACACACGCCAATTTATTTACCCCGCCAAGCTCACGTATATAGTGTATAGATAAAAACAATTCTAATTTAACCGAACCGCGGCCGTTTGATGCGCCTGTATACTACTACATATACAATTGACTCGTTAATATTTGCGTGCGTCCACTTTGTTATAATATATCCCCTAAAATCATCGGCCAATTGGCTTATAAACCTCGTTAACACACTACATATACATTATATTCGCATTCTCCGGTCGGATTGACCTCTTTTTTTTTCTTTTTGAATGTCGAGACGTCGTCGTCGTTTCGTTTAAAAACCATCAGAGCTGTGTATATATCGATTATCTTCACTATATGCGTATAAGATTCGGTGTCAAAGGTGCCGACATATAAATATATATCGCGTCTCTCGCGTCGTCCCCCGCGATCACGATCCGTCGACAAGTCAATCACGCGAGTTTACATGATGATAATATAGAAAGGGGAAAACAATTCGTTCTCGACCAATCGTCGGGTAATAATTGCACTGCGTAAACATATGCCGAATAAACAAATCAATTGCTGCGGGTACAGCCAGGGGATTAGCGTGACAGCAACGCGAGCGAAAGTCTCGTCGCCGGCTTTCATTGCACTTTTCCGTTATCGTCGCGGGTTGTTGTTGTGGTATAATTGAGATGCGATTCGTGCGGAGATTGATACTTTTGTTGACGTCGATGTGTTTGGGTGTCTGTCACATGTATGTATATTGTCTTGGTGGTTAACTAAATGAGGGAGTTTTTATTTTATAATTGTTTTTAAATTACCGAGAATAACGAATGCTGAATGATAAATACAATTATAGATAGCAAAAGACAAATGGAAAACTTGAGATTGCGTTGTAAGCTCCTGTCTATATTGGGTGTTTTAGTACGGATGACGCGGATAAGAATGCATTACGTCTGTACGATACCAATTTAGAATCCGCATCCGTGAAGGTGCAAACAGTTGATTGAACAAAAAAAGATTTTTATTTTTATTATGAAATGAAACTTTCAAACATTATGCACTTTAGATACCCTCACTTTATAATTGTAAGTCTATATAGAGAGAAAAGGTTGGATATCTTATTTGAAAGAAAAATACTTGTCTATGCAAAAAGAAAACTGATTTACGTAAAAGTTTATTTATTTTGAAAACATTAAAAATTTTGTTATCTTACCGAAAAAAGACTAAATGGATATTATACCTTTACCAGAATATTAAATATTTTAAAAATACGTTATACGCAATGGTGTAAGAGCATTCTTTCCCCGTAAAAGTGTAATACATCGCGATGGTATATAACCATTAATCCCTTATCACTCTTTAACTACCACAAGAGCTCTACCTACACCCACATCAACTCGGCAAACTTCGCGCAATATATCTCCCAATGAAATCGAACTGAAAAAAAAAATCAACGTTCCCAATGTCATTTCCCGGTGTTCCCCTCTCAATACCACGTCTCGTACACACGTCTATACTACGTCTCTCTAACCTACACGTGCGCTCACTCGTCATCATCATCATCATCGTCTCCTCCTTCTCCTAAGAACCCGTCGATGCGCCATGTGCATCTCTCTCTCTCTCTCTCTCGTGTCCCAGTTCCATTACCGCATCTATATAATACTCAAGCGCAGCATCGCAGAGCACCTCTGCACCGCACCGCGCGCGCCAGCCAGTCTTCATTATTAATAATTTAACGCGCACGGCGCCTACGAGACGGTCGACCGGCGCGGCGACGACGACGACGCTCATTGCAAATAATTAGCCACCGCGACGTCGCCACCGGTATTTTGCGTTGTAGGATTATAATCTTCGCTTATATATACTTAATATATATATATATATACATATACTCCCGCGCATATATAGATATAGAATGCGTGTACGTAAGAACAGCACACGTGTGTGTCTTATATACGATGATTTTCTTTCTTTTTGTATACGTGAGGCGCCTGTACGCGTCGTTGAGAATAAATCGTCCGCAAATGGTTAATGGTTATAACTATCACGTATGTTGGTATATAATAAAATTAGGTTGACCGACCTATATATAGCTATAGCTTAGCGAGAATTCGCGGTCGATTTCGGATTGTTGTTGTATAAATATAGCTATACTAAAGGGGCTTTTACATATATATGTATATATAGCACACACGTGCGTTACACACTATACGTTTCAAGTCAAATATGCGCGCGTTATGGGTTATGGGTTGTTGGCGACGATGACTGCGCTAATTGCACATTCTCGTCGTCGTCGTCGTCGTCGTATAGTGTGAGCACGCGCGCAAGTATAATTGTGTGGCGAAAGCTCTCGTGTAGTAGGTATAGTTGTAATTTGCGCAGTTTTCGCGCGAGCGAAGGGGGGAGGGAAAAGAGAGAAAGGTGGATGAAAGCGCAACGAGCGCGATGCCAAATGAGAGGTTTCGAGCTCAAATTAGATGAGGTATGTTTCGTTGCGCGATGAGTGTGTGTATATAGAACCACAGGGTAGCGAGATGTATGTATATGGTTGAATAAATTGTAATATAGTCACCGTATAAAGTGGCTGTTGTTGTTTTCGCGTCGTTTGAGGTTGCTTAATTCGACAGGTTTTCATATGTAATTTTATTTTATTAATTATTTAGCGTACGGGTTAGGTACTTTTTACGGTTTATATGCTTTGATAAAGGTATTCTTAAATGACAGAATCACGTATTGTAAATTATATATTGTAGTGTATTATGCATAGAATTGACTTTTTAAGGAAATCCAATAATTTAGAAAACCGCAAGAATATATATTATATTTTAAATAATTACAAAAAAAAGGAGGAAACCAGAACGTTCGATATATTTTAAAATATTAATTATTCTCGTCAAATAACCGTCGTAAAACTAGACAAAAAAGATCTGAATTCTTACGAATTGAAAAAAAAACAGATCTCTTCTACACGTTCAATCTTTATAATTCCAAACTAAATAGAAAAAAAATATCGTATTCCTACTAGAGCAAACAACGGCCACATTCTATACCATTGCGTCCCTAATGTAATTAAACCTGTTTTAAAACTCCCACTTTCCGCTTCGTATAATGCATTTCATGAATTTTTCAAAGCTTCGCAACTCTGAAATATTCATAAAACAAATCTGAAAAATCAATAGTCAGAAACATTTATATATATATATAT
>JAWWEQ010014098.1:9902-37468 GCA_035583055.1 Torymus tubicola | reverse complement strand
GAAAGGATATACCGATGCGATCGTGTGTAATCGATTGAATATTAATGGGGATTTCCGACACCTGCTGCTACTGTACTACTGTGGTATTAGACGAGTGTGGCGAGGTTTTAGTAATAGAAACGTTTAATATTATATAGATAGCTGTCTGCATTTTAATATCTAATCTGTTATATATGTACATTTGGAAGAAACAGATGTTCTGTACAGTACACGTGTAATCCTCCAACACTTTGACGACTGAATATAATCTCCGCAACCTCATCGCCGTCTATATAATATATATAATCACTCATATTGTCGTACATTCTGCATTCCTCTGTCACATCCGAGCTCTGCATCTTCCGGAACCCACAGGATGAACAGCATCAACATTTTTTACGTTATATATTTCCCTTTTCTCTCTCTTTCTCTCTCTCTCTCACATGCCCAAAAAAAACCATATAGAAGGGCAACTTTTCCAAGTCACTCTTCTTCTTACACATATACCCTTTTACAGTGCTCGTCGTACGAAATTTCACGCCCGGGATCCGTTACGAGAGAGTTTCGTGAGAGAGAGAGAAAGAGAGGGAAGAGAGCATTATGATGCTAAACAATAAGGCGGCAGGAACGAAAACAATAGCGATCGCGTCGCGAGAGAGCCGGACGCGTCTATATATATATATATACCTACCGTATAGTGTTTATAATGTAAGGGATTTATGAAGGAGAGGAGGCGCGGCAAAATGTTTTTTTTTTTGCATAACGACGACGAGGTTGAAATTAATTGGTCTAAGAAATTTTTTTCTTTCTTTTTGGACTTTCTCAAGAAGGTAGATATAGAAGAGCGGAAGGACGAATTATAAAGAAAAAAAGAAACGACGTTTAAAGAGTCACTGTTCAGGTCTGTATACCTATACTGATCATTTGTATGTATACACGGCGAAACGGTTGCACCAGCTGGAACGAGACCGAGAGATAATCACAGACGACGACGACACTCGCGTCGTACCCATCGTTATACACTAACTACCATCTCTCGTCTCTTTTCCGAATCTTCTCTAACCGATTTCCACGACGTCTCCTAAGACACGTTTAAGAGCGAATGCCTCGTTATAGCAGCTCCTTCACTCCCATCGTATAGAGCAGGTGTTAACCTTCTCGTTTTGCCTCTCTCTCTCTCGTTCTGTTTCAACGGTCTTGGTTCGGCGTTGTCATTAAAATCGATAAATCGCGCAACGCCCGGTCGATCATGATCGTAAAACTGTGTAGGTACTATACGTGCGTGAGACGCCTTTCATTAAAATCGTACGAGAGCGAATCGTTATAGGTGTTATATAGAGGAGAACAGCGTGTATAATATAGTAACGAAAGAGAGAGGCTGCGTGACTAAATTTACGCGTTATATATCGGGAAAGAGGTGCTCTACAATAGTCACACGCATATGGTATATATATATATTTCGGTAGTAACACTACACACACACACACACACACATATAATAGTAATAATAATTCCATTCTCCATTATGAGAATCGCATAAAACTCTTTCACATATATGTATATACTCTCTTTATATACGGTAGAGTCCTCATCGGACTGCAGTTTTACGAGTTACACGTTTTACGACCTTGAAAAATTTTCGCACACACACACACACATACACATACGCGCGACCCTTCTACCTTCCTATATACATACATGTAGTATCCCTATATATATATACCCGCATACGTCCTCTCGTAATGGCGCGAAAAGCGGCATTGTGCAATTATCATCGGGCCGCGCGCGACGCGTGTATTCGTATTATATGTGCCGCGAATTCTTGATCCGAGGGACGACGACAACGATGGGAGCGAGGAAAATGAGAACGCGACCGTTATATATATGTATACACGAGTGAACGTTTGCTCCCTTTTGCTGGGAGGGAAAGATGAGCGTATGAAGGTCGAGGAAGAAGAAAAGAAGAGTATGTATATATATATATATATGTGTGGATATGTTCCACAGGGTCGTTGATTAACGATAAAGCGATGGAGGAAAGAACGCGTGTACGAGTGAGGAGGGTGTCGTCGTCGTCGTCATGTTTTCGGAGGGCGGACGGAGAGAGAGAAAAGAAGGTTTCTCTCTAAGCTGAGAGAGAGAGAGAGATTGGGATCGCTATGTTTTGCTGCTACTGTTTTGGGTGAAAAATTTTGGGATTCCGACGAAGGAGAAAGTCAAATATTGAGACTGCACGGAGATTTATCGGCGAATGGTGTTTTTTCTTTTTCTTTCTTTTTTAGGGAGTTTTGTGTATGTGTATATAGCTATACGGGTATAGAAGGTAAACGTATGAATATTCGAAACGGTCGACAACGATATGCACAACAAGTGTTTAAAAAGTATGCAAACCGAGACTTTAATATCAAGTTATCGTATTTCAACCCGAAACCGTCTATTAACCACGTTGTGACCTGTCGACAATATCTATATACATAAAATCATAAAACACGCATACAACTCGCGACGACCCCCTGATGATCGTTCGCCCTTATATGTACATACATATACGCACCACCGAGATATCAAAAGTGACCGATACTATACATATATATATATGTATAACCACACCGGCACCGTAAATTATATACACTTCAAAACGATTTCATACACTACTCTCTCTTCTTCTTCGTGCGCTCGCGCAAAAAAAAACCGCCGCCGTTCCGCTTCCCTAAAACACACAGCATAAAGGAAATAATGCTACTACTACCGCTATATATGTACCGTACATACCGGGCGATCGTCGCGTATATATATATAGGGCTGCTGTTCGACCGACAAAGACGTTCATTGTCATGTACGTATATACGTATGTGTATGTATATATATACACGTGGGCCTTGGTACGTATATAATACGGGCCGCGAATAAAATAGATCGCGACGGTTGGCACTCTCTCTCTCGCGTTGCGCTTCTTCCTTCGTGTGTAAGTAGAGCACTACTCGCGTATAGGGTAGTAGTACGCGTCTCATCGTCGTTGCTGACCTGCGAGCCATTGTTATGTGTATACATATATATATTTTCGCGTATATATATAGGTATTATAAGTACTATAAGAGCATAAGAGTAAATAGTAGAGAGAGAGAGAGAGAGAGTGAGAGAATTCGGAGATTATCTTTCGTTCCGTTCCTCGCTCGTGTACATATATATATACACAGAGGGAGGGTTTTCCAGAACTCACGCGTATATATGTATATACGCGATTTGTAACGCCACCGGGATTACGCTATAGCACATATATATATATATATATATAGCACGAAAGGTGTGTTTACCAACGTTACATTTCGCGTATTTAGCCGGAAAAGAGGCGGTCGTCGTAGCTTTTCCTACTATACGTGTATGTATATATACACGAGGTGTCCTTTTAAATTGATGTAATCCTCTCTTGCTATAGCTTATGCTATACTACAATATATATATATAGAGTTTATTAGACATACGTAAGCACGCACGCGCGTGCATAAGCGTATTTCTCAGGCGCGCATGCGGCAAGAGAGAGAGAGAGAGTTTGATTTAGTACGGTTGCGTATATAGGTAGGTAGATATATAGTGACCTGACCTAGGATATGTTATACGCAAGCGTGCACCCCTTTTTTGCGAGTAAGAGAGAGAGAGAGCACACGCGTGACGGATAATTCACCGTACGCGTTCTCTTTTTTTATATATATAGATATGTATCGCGGGAGATGGTAGGTACTCGGGAAACTCGAGTGTTATTGCTTGTTTGATGTGGTTTATGGCGACGAGCGGTTATTGTGTGTGTGTATGTGCGAGGATATATATATAAAGTTGTATATATATACGCGGGATGAGATGGTGTATATACGGTATGTTTTAAAGGAGTTGTGGTTATTGTTTGCGTACGGTAGGGATTTATATACTATGTCTATACTTGGCTTTTTCCGTGAACGGAAGTAGTTCGGTTGGATTGGTCGCTTCTTTTTTAGTTTTGCGAATGGAGAATTGTTGTCCACGTGTGAGAATTCTCGATAGAAGTTAGCGGTGTCGAAACGGTATTTAAGTGAAAAGTATAACAACCTTTCTTGTTGGCTAAAACCGACGTACTCTTGGAAAGTTTTTAAATCTATATAAAATAGTCGATTCATCGTGTACCATAAAATAATAAAACTTTATATCCACGGTAAAACGGAAATTGCAATCGCTTTAGCGCACCGCTCACCGCTATCCATCCAAATAACTGTCATATATATCTCCATTCCACTCTGATCGATCACCCCTTTCCTCTTTAAAAAAATATAATAAAACTTGTGTTAAATAATTCTCCAACATACATATAATGTTCACCTACTCCTCCAAGTATCCCACATCCCATCCTATACCATCTTCCTTCCTACGACACGAGATCGATTGTACACGCGTATAGTATACACAGCAGCAGCAGCAGCAGCCCCTATTGGCTCAAGGTCGACAGCATTCTCTCACTCTCTTTCGTCTTCTACCTGATGGATGATCGCAATTTTCGCGCTATATACCGACGGGTTGTGTTCTCTCAGCTTTTCGCTCCCCCTTCGAACACACGACGTGCACGCACCTTTGAGAGAGAAAGAGAGAGGGAGAGATTACGCGTGTTAAAGCGCCCGCGAAGATTGAGCCTGTCTGTATATATGGCGGTGTGTGAGGACGACGACGACGAAGAGATAATTATGGGCGGGACACGGGAAGTGTGTCTTCTTTTTCCGTCCCTTCTCGGGGGATGCGACTGTGTGTGAGAGAGATGCGTGTACGCGCCGCTCACGTGTATATATAGAAGTGGGAAGGTGCAGTTTAAAGACGGCTGTGTGTGTGTGGATGGTTTTTGGGTGAAGTTCGATCCTGATGCGGAGACTACTACTGCTCTTGAAGTAGGTTAGAAAGGAAATGCGTTGGTTGTTTGTAGGTTTAGATGGACTTTTTTTTGGAAAGGAAGTTTTAGATATTTTGTTGTTATCGTGTGATTTTTTTTTTGAGACGATGTAGATGTAGCATGAAGAGGTAATGTAATTTAAAAATTGCGTTTACTATATTACTCGCCTTGACATATACGCGAACAGCAGCAGCTGTTTATATACATTTCATTTCTACAGAAAATAAATATGTTATAAGTTAATCATCTTCGCTAACTCTCAAAACAATTACTACCACAACATATACCAAAACTTCCATAATATCGTCTAACCCTGTTCTTTACCCCTATTCCATTATATCTAAAAATCATCCGTACATATACAACTCTATCGTTATCCCTTATCACTGTCCAATATCAAATCTATCATAAATATAATTCTTCTATTATTATACCTTCGTCTACCCCTACAAAACTTAAACTTTCGTCGTGTATATGTATATATATATATATATATATATATATATACCTACACGAAAAAGTATATATTATACATATGTATACAGGCGAACGTCAAGAGAGCCAAGCGTAGATGCAGATAAGCGGCGACATCGTTGGCCGCGTCAAAGTCTCCCCGACGCGCCGTGCGACAATATCGCGAGGGCGAGTATATATATATATATATATATATAGTAAGAGATGCGATGTCAAGATATATAACAAGTCAAGAGAAGAAGGAGTCACGAAGGCGCGAGGGAAGATTGCGATCGCACGGTGTGTATATACTGCTGCGTGGTATACGTGTGTGTTATAAGATGTCTTTGAGAAAGAAGTCGAATGTGATATGATGCTTTTGTGTGTATGTCGTTACGTTGTGAAATGGCGCCTACAGTTATATTGTTTTGTATATACTATATCTTATATATTTTTTAAAGATATTTTAGATTTATACCCTGTTAACATTGTATGTATATATAATATCGATTTCCCGCCACCACCACAACGTTCAACTTTTCAATTTCCTAGTATATTTTAACTTTCAAAGCCCATAAGTACACCAGCAATTTACCTCCACCACCCTTAGCATCTTAGAAATTAAAATCTCCCCTCCTCCCTATAAAATATTCATCAAAGTCTTTAACATTCCGTCAACCGCAACCCCAACCTACCTCGTTCCACTCTCCTCCCGCAGTGACTTTGCAAAATCACATCGCAAAAAAGAAAAGCAAGGACAAGAAGAAAAAAATCATCAGTGCCGTCAACGCGTATCGAATCCTTATAATATCCGAGCCTACATCAGAGAGAAACGCACTCGCGTGGTATGCACACGCGGCAGCAGAGCACGCAACACGGGGGAGGGCGCAGGTGATCCTCCCTACTCTTCATCCATCCGTCCGTCCGTCCGTCATCGTCTCCGTATACATATACAGACTTCCTTCTTCCAGAAACGCATATATACATACATACATCCGTCTCCTTCTCTCACTCTGATTTATATTGGATCGCATAGGTCCCGCCATTTTTCGGCTATACCACGAGGGCTACTGCTATGTATAACCGACGTGCGTTCGCTCTCGCGTGTATTCATCGCAGGCCCAGAGAGAGAGAGACTTTTTGGCAAAGGGGCGCGTGCAAAGAATGCGTATACGTCTGTGTGTATGTGTGTATATATATACGAAGGAGCTCTGGAAAAGGATGTATGTGTGTGTATGTACGCGAAGGATGAAAAAGGAGAGCGATAAAAAGGGGGGCGAGTGTAAGAGAGTGCGAGAGTGAGTGAAAAGTTTTACGAGTCCGACGCGCGTCCGTGTGGTTGTGTGTGTATATATATATATAATACAGTATAGTAATAATAATGGGTGAGCAACGGAGACGTCGTAAAGTTGCTGTTGCTGCTGAGACTGGGATTCCATGCGCGTATACTCGCGCTCGCCTGGTGTTTTACGATCGGCTGTTGCGTGCGCGCAGCTTGTTTTTCGGTTAATTGATTCGAGCTACATATACCAATGTGTATTATATATAAGGTATATACGATGTACCTGTTTACTTAACATGCGAGGGGACAAACAGCTTGAAAATAACGAGGAGATATATAAAAGCGTAGATTTGCGGGTGTTAACTATAATATAACGTATATATCGGGTAACATCGCGCGCCCTCGCAATCTTCCTCATTACCAGCTATTATAAACGTATGTATACCCGCCCATGTATCCGTTTCTTTACTCCCAAAATGAAAAAAAAAGAAAAAAAATAAAATAAATCCACGAGGTAACCCGATACCGAGCAACCTCCGAACCGCGCATATATATATATATATCTATACAATGCGACTCGACTTCTATTCCACGCGCGCGCGGAGGCAATCGACCATTTAAATCCCATTCTCATTACTATATATATATATATATATATATACACTAAGCATCTGTATACGCACGCGCCGTCTTACCGGTATATATATACAAAAGAAGTCGAAGAAAGCCAGACGTGCGGAGGCGAGTGTACAGAGTATAGTATATTTATTAAAAAAAAAATAATAAAAAGAAGAAGAGGAAGAAAAAAAAAAGCGTTGCTGCGCGCCCCCTGCGGCTATTGTATGAAAGAAAGAGAGAGAGAGGGCGAGGGCACCTGGTCGTCGAAATCGAATTTTACGGAGAATTTTTCGGCGTATACGAGTGCGAGAGAGAGAGAAGGCGACCAAGCGGAAATTTTGGCGGTCATGGACCTTGGATTGTTGTAAACGTGATGACGAGTTAATTTTTTGTCTTGGTTGTTGATTTTGTATAGCAGAGGGGTTGAGATATAAGTAAAAGATGGTGAAGAAATTTGACAATGTTAATTAAGAGAAGTGGATGCTATATTATTGTGATATATGTAATTTTCACCGGACCATCCGCTTGATTATTAAAATAAAAATCGTATATATTTACACGTGTATATACGACTGACATTTATATTTCCTCCTTTTTTTTTTTACATTACCCTCGCAAGTCGATTCCAATCTACTCTCATTCTCTTCCACATTCTATATATATATATACATATATGTACATCTAAAAATATCCTCGTACACCCCATTACCTGTCAACTCGCGTATACGTTCGCTTACTCTCTTATCGCGAGCCGATATCACCAACCGCGCGTCCGAATCTAGGCCAGCGCCTCGCTTTAAAACTCACCACTATACATACTATATACACGTGCCTATACATACACACACATACTCACTCTCATTAGCCTCATACCGTGCCGCAATCTTTCAACTAATTCAAATTACGCGCGGGCAATTTATATCGGCGCGCCGCAAAACGCGCAAACGCAAGAGCGAGAGAGCTACATTTCTCGTCTAATTGAAACTCAATCGTTACTCTCTCTTGCTATTTAGAGCACACCTGCGT
Source organism: Torymus tubicola (assembly GCA_035583055.1). NCBI lineage: Eukaryota > Metazoa > Arthropoda > Insecta > Hymenoptera > Torymidae > Torymus > Torymus tubicola. The sequence continues at coordinate 29,204 of JAWWEQ010014098.1, read as the reverse complement.
TCCCATGAGGCAAACGCTTGCGCGCGCGCGCGCGAAGGTGAACGACTCGCAACGCGCATATTCATATATACATATACAATACACAGAGCTCTAACATTTCGCACGCGCGAGCTCGAAGCGAGCGGCCCGAAAGAGGTGATTTTGGGGACTAGAGCGAAAATAAGGGCCAAACAATGAGTCGGGTGTGCCACCGCGCACCCGGGGTATTTAAAAGGGGGCTGCACTGTATAGTAGCGGATAAAAAGAGAGAGAGAGAGAGAGAGAGAGTTGCCGGGAAGAAGACGATCGCTACGGGGTTTCTATATATATATATATATGCGTCTCCCCTTCGCGACGACTACGACGACGACGTCGACGACGACTCCCTTCTTCTTTTCTCTGTGCTGTATATATATATGTATATATAAAAGTAGCGCGCGCATAGAGTGAGAGTCGAGTCCCGAAAAAAAGGTATATAGTATGCGTATGTGTGTGTACCTACCCTCCGACAGATGTACTATATATACTCTTCTCGCCGTCGCGTGTACGCTATTCGCGCCGCGCTTATATATATATGCTCGCGCGCGCTCTACACTTTTTATTTAAGAGAGAGAGGGAGAGTGAGACTCTATCTCTATTGCTCTATTTCGCAAGAAGAGAGCATAAGCTCGAGGGGTTCTCTCTCTCTCTCTCGCCCTGCTCTACGCTTGCGTAATTCAAGCGCGCGTCTTCTTCTTCTTGTCGTGGCCCTTGTGCTATCCAGGGGATACTTCTGAACGCTATATATATATATATATCGTTGAGAGAAAGAGAGAGAGCGAATAATTGTCCCGCGGGCTATTGTATTATGTACAAGAGAGAAAGGAGGGAAGGAAGGAAGGAAGGAAGGAAGGAAATCGATATATGTACGTATATATATACGTGCCAGTGCCGTTGAGGCAAAACGAGAGATGCTTATCGGTATATACCTTGGGTGTGTGTGTATATGTATACGTGGTGCACTTGACGCCCGAGTAGTGGCGGCGGCGGTGGCAGCGATCCTTTAATTAACAATTACATACTCGTTTGTATACCGAAGGTATATGTATATGCGGGTATATATTAGGGACTGAGTGGTCGTATATACATGCGGACTCCTACACCGAGCGCGAGACGCGATTAGCGCGACGCGCGGTGAAAGTATACTTGACGTGGTCGAGTGCCCAACGTGTGCTTTTTCAAATGTATGATATGTCTGTGTATGTGTGTGTACAGGTATATGTATATCAGGTTTGTAAGATATGTGTGCATGTGTGTGTGTGTGTGTGTAATTGAAAATATGCATCGGAATGGAGTAGGGGAGTAGTAGTTGTTATGCACGAAGGGTGCGGGTTCTTAAAAAGAGAGAGAGAGAGAAAGATTGTGCAAAGTGACGGAGGAATCGTCGGGGCTCTTGATTGATTGATTGATATATGTATATGCATATATATAGAACAAGTAGGTAAGGAAAATTTCAGCATTGTTTTACTACGCGTGTCTGCGTTTCGTTATAGAACAATGATTGAGTTAAACATTGTGTTTTTTTTTATGTTTGTTTTAACAATAAGATTGAATGCGATATATATATAGGATGAGTGTGCATGATGAAATTGTTTGTAACGCGAAAGGACAGTCGTGCGACTGGTATGTATATATATTCCTTTGACTAAACCTATCTGCTATACGTATATGTATATAATAAAGATCGCAAACGTTTGATCTTGATGAAACAAAACGACCGCGAGGTTTAAATAAATACACGGGTACATTCTCTCTCTCTCTCTTTTGCTACGCGCAGCTGTTACATATATATATATACACGCTCTCGCAATCACGGATGATCAATCTCAAATGCAGTATATAGCAGTAACAGCCGCACACGCGTATTCGTCCCCAAATGAGCATTGACATTGTTAAAACAATGCGTGAAACAAAGGGAGCGGCACGCGACAAAGTATATATTATTATATATATATATATATATAGAAAGTCGACTACGCTGAAGCCAGTATATATATATATATATGTAGATCAAAGAGCGGAGCGATGGTAATCGAAGAGGGCTGGTGGCGCATCTCGAGTGCAGCTTGCGCGCGTGCCGTTGTTTTATATTATATATATAGGTGTAGATGTGCGAGTAAGAGAAAGAGTTAAACAGTTTGCGATATTTTTTTTGGTGTGTAGTGAAATTTTTGTCAATACAATGGTTTAGGTGAAAGTTTCTCTTCTATTTCGAATATACGGTTATGTGTATTAGCGAAACGTATAAAGTATGTACATTCAGTAATTTTCTATAAATCACGTGGAAAAAATTATCAATACTGCAGTATAAGCAACGGTATAGTAACCTACTCGCGCCATATGAGCAAACAGCATATAAACCCTATACTTATATATCCTCACCCTATCGTACATATATATATACCGGCGCGTACGTACGTACGTACCTCCTTCGCCCCGCATCCCGCTAGCCAATAATAGAGCCGCAATTCACCGAATTCCCTTATATACTACATAGTATACACTATATACCAACCACCTCGATTTTCCCCACTCGCATATATATATATATATATATACACTATATATACTGTGTATAGTGTACCCATAGTGTATGTACGCGCACCCCTTTTCATTCTATTTTTCCCGAAAACTCGTACTCGCCCCCATGTCTGTATATATGTGTGTGAGAGAGATTTATCGCACGCCTATAGTCGGAAAAGTCGACTCTTTTTCTTTTGTGCGCACGAGTTACGAGGTTCTCTTGCCGTATATGTATAGTGTACCAAGGTATTGCGCTTTTCGTGATATGCCTTCTTCCTGCGATACACGCGCGTGATTGAAAAAGCTGCGACGTTTTGTATATGGAGAAACGAGGGGATGTTTTTCGTATCCGATTGAAGTTTTTGGCTTTGTATGATAATGTTGTTTGCGCGGATGAAGTGAGAGAGAGAGTGCTATAAGCGGATTGAGTTTTCGAGGTAAATAGGGGTTTAACGTGTGTGCGCGTGTGCATATGTGTGAATGGGTATTTTCGAATAATGTGCAGTGTAAATATATATGTAAATAAGCTGTTGATTCGCTCTGAGTCCACGACGTATATAGAGAGCGAGATTATAAGCAATCATTCGATGCTACGTTTGCAGTTATATACGTATACATGTACGCGATGGTTATAATTGGATGGATTAAATTTTTCAAAAAATATGAAATTCTATATCGTGTTTAGATCATTCGAAGAAACGTTATATTTACATATAAATATCGAATATTGAAAAATCAGGATTACATTTAACCAATAATATATATCGTTCAGTTGTATACAATAGAGCACTGTAACTATCGTCCATTAAAAAAAAAGATGGGGAAGGGGGTAGACGTTGCGCATACGCAGCTTATCACTATATATACTACCGCCTTCGTCTCTCCCCTCTTGTATATACCACGCAACCGAATAATCATAGCAGTTATTACATCACACACATACCTCCACACACACACACACACACACACACACATATATATATATATATACGTATTCTCTCGCGTTTTCTCGCTCGATCGGCAATTGAAGGGCCTTTTATATATTATCCGCGCTGTTGTGCGTATCGATTACTCTCCAACTTGCAACAATGCATTCGATGGATTTTAATTGCCGGCGGCCATAAGGCAGTGTTTAAAGAGAGGTGCGGCTGTTAGAGAGAAAAGCGCGTATTGTGTCGCTCTCTTTTTTTTTTTTTATTGAAAAGTCGGTGATTGATTGTTGTGTTTTTTTTTCTCTCCCGTGCGCATTCGGGGGTGCAGTTATAGTGAGCGGGTGAAGTTTTGCCGTGGATTATGGGAGCGCACAATGGTATTAGCTTTATTTTTTTTTCGTATATCGTATTATATATATTTAAGGGGGTGAAAAGTTGATAGGGGGGTATATATATATATAGGATTAATGAATGTGTTTATCGCGGCTATTAAGCGCTTTTCTGGACCTCGCTTCCTTTTTTTTTTATTGCCGGTCTACGTTAATAAGTGTATATATAGAGTTTCTTAACGTATATATTTTCCAAGATTAATAATAAAACTGACTTTTATAATTAATTTTCACGAAGAATCTTTCAATAGCGAGTGAGAGAGAGAGAGTAAAGTAGACGCGCAGCTATACAATTTTCAACACCCGCATCAGCCGCGACCGTAAAACTCATTATTAATTTTCCTGCTATACCTGCTGCTGCTTCTAGCGCTACGTTCTTATACTCGCACCCTATTGCGTTTTAATTAATTGGCCGGAAAAGAACCCAAGCGGCGTCTCTCTTGACTCGACGCTCACCCAGGTTTTTTTTTCAGAGACCGCTATAAAGAACACTTCGTCTTCTGCACACATTGGTTTTTTTTCTCAATTCAAATATACCGCGCGATTTTACCGCTATATATATATATATATATATGGATGTGTTGGATGTTTAACTTGAATGGATCCTTCTTCTCCTCTCTCAGCTGTGCGCGAGTTTTGATATCGAATTTAATTAGAACGTATATAGTATCAGGCTTATTCTATAATTTGCCTTCGGAGCGCTGTCGCGTACTTTAATGTTATAAGCGCGGTTGTTATGTGAGCACTTTTCTCGAAAGTTTATTTTATATATACGATATATGATATATGATACAATAAGCGGCGGCATTTTAGCTTTTGAATATATAGAAATTTAAAACGTTTTTTATATACGAATACAGAAGCAAACAGAAAAAGTCTCTTTATATAGTCATCAGCGGCCACTTAACGTTTTTTCGTTCTTCTTTTTTTTTAACTGAAATACCTATACGTGACTCCAGCGCTTTATGTATATAGGAAATGAAAAAAGAATATACCCCCAGCGAATGCACGCAGCTACGCCTATAATATACAGCATGCGATGATCGAATTAACCGGCTGTGAAAATCTCCGATCCCTCTCCTCTCCTTCTCTCTCTCCCTTGCACGCATCAATTATTCAATATCTCTTTTCGGTGCATACATAAACACGGAGCAATGATGATTTGCATAAGGGCGCACGCGTCGTGCAGCCGCGGAAAATTCGTCGCGGACTTGTAAATTTCTGAATGACGTATATACAAGCGCGCTTGCGGAATGCAGATCTGTATATATATATGCACGTATATGTAGAGGGAGAGAGAGTGAACTGGTTCGCGGGGTGTATACAGGGACGAAAGTTTAAAATGGGCGCGGCGACCCTATATCTGGAAATGTTAATGTCGCGTATAATTATCGGAGAGGATTTATGGGCAGCTTGCGGTGTATTGATTTTTTAGGATGGTATACATATAGGTACGCGAAACAGTTGAACGTTTGTTATAAAGTATATACGAATGAAATATTCTTGTGAAAGTGAACGTACAAAATAATTATCATACCTCGCATATAACGCGAGCAAAATCCAAAACTATGTCACCCAATTCTCGCGTATAGCCTCTTTTTCAGACATATACAAACGTACCAAGCTAAACCCTACTACATTACCCTCTTCTAACAAAAAAAAAAATAAGACCGAATTCATCCCTCGCGCATAATTCACGTGCTCGTATATACCTCTACTATATACATATATATATAACGTGTGTACGCATACCCCAGGTTCACCTATTTTCGCATAATTAAAACGAACGCACATACCTATACGCGCGCGGGATCCGTTTGCGAAACAAAACACACGCAGGCGCGTATATACGATTTTCTTCTCACCGTACATATATACCTACACGGTCCTATTGTGATATATACCTCCGCGTATACGCGACAACGACCTTGAGTGACGTTTTCAGCGACGCGGAAGAGACGTTTTTTTTTATCGTGCGACAGCTAGTAAAGTGTAGAACTGTCACGCATTTTTTTTCGTGTGTGTGTATACATAGTAGTAGTAACGCCGTTCTAGCGTAATTCCTTTTTAATTGAAATGAGCTGCGCACGCGCGCGTGTGTGTATGCTAATTCGTGCATATAGGAAAGAGAACGACGACGTGTGTGCAGCGAAGTGTAAGGACGTTGCGTGAGCGCTAGCTGTAAGTATATATATGGATTACGTGTAGCCGAATGAGGGAAAAAACGGTTTTGGGGGTATAGAGGATAGAAGGCAGTGGTGGTGGGTCCGTTTGTTGGAAAGTGTTTGACTGGATGTAAGTGGATTATAGTGCAGTGGAAGTTATGTAGAAGGTGAATTTTTAAATGGTAATGGGAGTCGAGTTGGTGGGTGTTTTTTTTTGACGTATAGGGGTTTTTTGATAAATTTATAATGAGATTGTAGTGACGGGGTATTGGGTGAGTTAATGGGGAATGAATAATATGTATATGTATGGTAGTTGGTATATTGTTAATAATTTTTAATAATAGATTAATAATAGTGTGGAAAATTATTTACTAGAGTAAATGTAATACGTTTTGATCTGAGAGATAATTTCTGCCAAATTGACATTGACAAACAAAATGTGAAAACTCGGTTGTTCCCAGATATATACCATTAGAGAATTCTATGATTTAATCAGGAAAATTACGCGCCTTTAATTAATAGAATGAGATTTAAGATAGAAACATCTACTAATAGAAATCTTTTATAGGCATGCAATTGTTAAGTACATTAAAAATGTATAATAGCTTAGAACACTTCTGATGTTTGTTTTTGACGACAAAAGAAAAAACTATAAAAACTCTTTCTGCGAATATTTATGAGCCTATAGGTGTATACTTATAAGTACTTAAACGGTTTCAGCAGCATCAGTATTCAGCTTGCGACGTACGCCCGTACTACAGTTGATTTTATACGTTCTAATAACTAAATAACTACTAACCTCTTGATTTTCTGCGTTTTTTTAACATTCCGTAAATTCATTTAATTCGTTGTATGCACTACTCGCAGGTACTGCCGGAGGGAGCCAAGCAGTTTATATTTAAGAATCGGATAGAAACAACATAAGCAAAGGTGACCTTTGGTACTCGGACAATTCTAACCTTTATTGTTCTACCTCATGATTCCGGCTAATTTTGACCTGAGATACAAGCTATTACTGCATTTTTGTTTTCTGAGTGTGCACGTTTTTGCACACATTGACATCGAAAAAACGTGGCTTTTATCATTTTTTATATTATAATTCTTAAAAATAACCCATTTCATCTTAATTTTTCATTTACACTCACGATTGGCGATGTCGAGGAGGTCAAAATACTCAAGGACACAATATGATACTATATTAATAATCTTTTTCCCATCGTTAGACAATGAAATTTGAATAAGAAAAAAAAGAAACCATTTGCTATGCACAATTCAATCTTACCGAAATCAAACTCGTTTTATTCTATTCTAACGCGGAGCAGAGAGAAAAAAAAACACACTTACACAATATCAATGTCGCATAAAAAGAAACCAGTAGCCACCGCGGCTCGAATACAAATCCAGCAGCAGCGATAAACCACGACAACATCTATATATACATATATATCTCTCTCGCACACGTACATGTACGTACTAAAACTCGTTACCTCCGCACTTTTCTCCTCTACATATAACATACAAGTGTATATCTATACGTTCTTCGTGCACGCGTTCGTGCGACTGTCGGGCGCCGGCGACTTCCACGAAAGAAATTCGCGACGCTAATGCCGCGTATGGTGGCGACTAGAAACCGTTCGCTAGAGATATATATACACATATATCGTATACTATAGGAGAGCACGGTGAGATTTCGGACTGACCGGCGTCCGCGTATACTTTCGCTGAGCGCGGGGAATATGAAAAAAAACCGGTTCCTCACCCGGCGACACAGACCGCGCGTGTGGAGCTGAGAGAGTGAATCCTTTCGCAAAAGGGATATAAGGCAAGCGAATGCGGAACGCAACGACTTTCGTATTCTCTATTCTCTTTTCTCCGAGGATTCTTCTTCTTCTTCGTCGCTTCGGTTGGTATACGAAGAGGAGAGGTGAGATAAAAGCTTGTGTCCTATATATATATGTATGTATGGGAGGGTTACGAGTGTATGTAGTATATGTGTAACGGATTGGTGGTTGGTAACTGGGTTTCGAAAAGGTTGAGGGTTGTGGAAAGCTGATGGAGCATGAGAAAGAGGGATGATGATTTTTTTGCAAAGGAAAGAAGGTTATGTGGGTGGTGACGATGATTTTAGCGGGAAGAGATCGCCCGTCGAGTGCGTAAAGGTTGATCGTGTGTGGGTGAAATTTTGGAACATGTATATCGCTTGTTTTTTAACTTTAATTAGTCAAATGTGAAAAAAAAATTGATAAATTTTAATAGAAAATTTATTGATTAATTTTAAACAAATCAGTTTTTTAATCCTACTATGAAATTGAAAAATTCAAAAGATATAAAAAAATTACCGGTTTGCAAATTTGCAAAAATATTTTTCTCGATGCTCTGATTCACTCCTTACCTCACACCTATATATAGAAACCCTGCCAAACCCCGACTCAGAAAAAAAAATTATTCACGCTTATCAATTAATCATACTCTCTCCGTAAAATTTTTCCGCCACAACCCCCGCACATTTTTCCACATCGCCAACTTATTTTTTCCGCCACTGGTATTATACCCATACACACACACGATACTCTCACCTTCTTTCCCCCCGAAAAAAAGAAAAACTTCGCGTCATCGCCCTCCCATATATACATCTCCTATATATATATATCGGTTCAAACACTCACTCTACGACTGTGCGTTCCTCCGTGCTGCTGCTGTTTACTGCCTCCGCCGGCTCCTTCTCTCTCTATATATACGATATATAGACACCCTCGCACCTCGGATTATATATATATATATATATCCAGTAGAAGTCAGCAGCAACGCCTTTGATCAACCATGTATATATACAACACACGCGGTTCTATACCACTATATATACACGCGTGATGATAATACCGCCTCCGCACGTTAGACGACTCCGCGTAACACTGTTATACCTCCACGTTTAATCGTCACTTTATCACTAAGTCCTTCTCCTCTCATGTTCGATATATATCTTCATTCGTCCAAAATATTCACTCTGTTCTTGCACGTATTTATATACATACACACACACGTGATGTATATATAATATGTCTCTCTATATGTATATACGATCACACGTAGAAGAAGAAAAAAAACGAAGTCGCACAAACCACGCGGAGCACGAACGAACGAACGGCACGTCGAGCGGTTGGCTCGCGACTGGCGCGGTGGGGCGGAGACCAGGGGCCTTATGTAGCCTTCGCGCGTTTGCTTCGATATACAGTCCCGTCGTCGCTGCTGCTGCTGCTGCTATTGCTGCCGGCACAATATCCCCACCATTTGGGGTTTCGGGGGCTCCCCCTCTTCTGTAGCATATATGCGTGTGTGACTCGTGTGTGTGTGTGTGTGGGCATGCAGGCACGACGGCTGTCGCCGCGCGCGCGGGAGCGAGAAAGAGTGGGTAGGTATATAGATATATGTACGTATACGTACGCACGCATACTATAACCTACCCTGTAATTTTTGTCTTTTTCGCTTACGTGCAGTCTTATGGTGTACCCCCCCTCTCTGGCGTTAAGGGTCGTGGGTTGAAGGTTTTCTACACTCGTGTGTGTGTATGGGTGGGTGAGAGAGAGAGAGAGAGAGAGAGAGAGAGAGAGTGAGAGAGAGAGGTTTTAGGGTGCAAGAGGCGGAATTGCAAGCGATTTTCGTATACGTATAAACGGGTGCAAAAAGGGAGAATGAGATAAGGAGGGTTGAGGGGAACACGCGTGTGTATAAGGTGCAGGAGTGGTTTGAATTGAAATTGCATTTTGGAGTGTAGTAGTAAGGTTTGGAATAATCAGTTTTTGAGGGTTCTATCCAAGTAATTGATATATGAAAACAGATAATTTTGTTTTTTTCTTTGATTTTAATATGTATGCGAAAAAGTTAATTAAGTATATACGATCAATATGGTTTAATTAATGTATACAGGTCTATCCATTACTACTCTCTAAAGTTGAATTAGTGAAAATTGCTCCACCATTACAATTAGTGGGAAAAACTACTAATTTATTAGTGCATATTTATATTATTTCATTCAGTAGTTTTTTTAAAACTAATTTAATTTGTATTTTCTACTATAATTTGATTAGTAGTTTAAAAAAAATACTAATCAAATAGTGAATATTTACTAATAAATTAGTAGTTTTTTCCACTAATTGAAATCGTGGAGCAATTTTCGCTAATTCAACTTTAGAGAGTAGACTAAAAAAGAATGATTTACGTAAAACATTTTAATTCGAACATATAAAAAAAAAGTAATTATACTACGTAACAAGCGGAAACCCATTATACGACAGCTAATTACAACTTTTAAACAATCGTTAACTCCGTCAAGAACCGCGTACGTTACAGCGTATACGCGGTATTATTGCTATATACCTACCATAACAAACCTCTCGTTCTTTTACGATTGTATAAACACAACTAGCGACCACCACATACCTCTGCTTAAACTTTATACGAGCATGCACACAGCTCTCCGCATATCACCCACGCGAATCTCTACACCACACACGTATACGTTCTTATCCAGTACTCCAATATTATTCATAATATCAACGTGGACGATCTTGCATCCTTACAAGTACACATATATATACACACACTCACCGTCCCACACACTCGACGCTTATACGTGCATGCGTATGTATATACATATATATAAGTCGTCACCCTCGGCGCATGATCAATGAAAAAATCATCGTGTCGTTGACGCTCGATGACCGTGGGTGATTTTTCTCTCCTCCCCCTCTTTATACATATATATGCTTCGAGCTTTTATCCCCGTAGGGATTCGCAATCTCGTATAATTTACTCCCCGGGGGGACACAGTCAGTCGTAGACAGACGGGCGTTGAAGCGTATATATATATATATATACCAGCAGAGGGTGAGAGTGAGAGAGAGAGAGAAAGCTAATTTAATGATTTTTTGAATGTCCGAGGACGAGTCGCTTGGGAGATTTCACGCGTATGTAGGGATCCTACTGCTGTTGCTGATGCGGAGGGATGTATATAGGTATAAAGAGACATGGGTGACTGTACTGGTATAGGGTGCTGATGAGTTTTTACAGGACGATGGGATGCTGCTGATGCGTTTTTTTACTTTAGGGTTGCGATTGGTTGCGATGAGTATAGTGGTTATGTGCGGTTTTGGCGCAAAAAAGTCCGCATCATGCAGGGATTGCGTGAGATGAGGGTGGTTTTTTGTTATAGAAGCGTATGAATATTATTAAATTAGGTTCGGTTTGGTCTTTTTTTTACATTTTTTTTTTTTGGAGGGTGGGGGTTGAAGTTGTTGTTCATATGTAACGATGGATGTATTCGATTGCGAATTACAAGCGTTAGAAATTGATAAAAACGGAAAAACGAAAATGTTGTTTTATATTTTATATGAATGTAACAAAATTGTCAATGTTAATGCATATAATCAATTATTTATCAATATAGAGTCCCATATCCATGCGATTGAAATTTTGTTGAAAATCAATTCGGTCGGCTCAACGGTATATGTATATATACATACTCATTGACTTATACCAGTAACCCCTGGTCAACAAAAATCTATTAATACATTCATACGACATATAATACCATCAAACGTTGTGCAAATATTTCTTCATATACAATATATTGTATATATCTTACCTGCCAACTGGTCATTAGCTCCCCCCGAGTAATCCATTTACGTTCGGTACAAAACCATCATCCGCCTTCTTAAATTCTATACACCGTTACGCAAAACTCCATCTCTCTCTCTCTCTCTAATAGACACATCATATACTTTTATTGCATTAGCGCGCAATCGCCAAAGGATATATCATCCCTATTATAACCAACTATATATATAGCCACAGGTCATAATCTCTCTCTCTCTCTCTCTCTTTTCACTATTCGCAAACAGATACTGCGAGCTTATTTGCCTGCTACATATACCAATTAGCAACAAAAGGGTATACCGCCATGCACCCACCGTCCTATACGTATAATATAATACTATATATATAACCAACCCACACGTACAATATATATCAGACCTTCTTTTTTTAACCGGCGATGTATATATATATATATACGGATTATATCATGATACTTATCCCCGTACACACACACACATACTCGACCTATAAATCGTGTACTTAACATATACGCACGTACGTACGTACGTACTCTCCCCTCGATATATATATATATATATAAATTCGTCTTAAACGAGAAGCCCGCGCGCGCGAGAATCCCGCAAAACTTTATTACGCTGCCGCGGTAGGAATTAGCATCTGATTAGCCACCGCCCCAAAATGACAATGCTTTATATATATACTGCGTGCGCCCTGGGGGGTACATATATATATATATATGTGTGCGTGCAGTTTAAAAGAGTAAGGGGGTTTTTATATATAGCATGCGCGTCTCATTACCGCGATCCGATGTGATTTAGTACGTGAACGGTGGTGGTGGTGGTGTTGTGCGAGATATATATATACTTGCGGATTGTTCTTTTGTACATATATACGTGAGAGTGCTATAGGGTGATGTGGAAGTATTCAGGTTTTTGGAAAGTATATGTGTAAGGAGAATTTCGGTTGATGTTGGGAATGATGATGGTGGTGGTGGTGGTAATTCATTGTTACTGTGGTTTTATTATTTTTTTTTTAAGGGAACCTTTTTGTAGTGTAATTAGAGACATGGATTGGTATATAAAAGAGATTTGGTTTTTTTTCCCCTTGAAAATAACTGTTTTTAAGTTTACGAATTAATCTTGTCCAATGTATATATACATGTACTTGCTTAAATGTGCATTTAATTAATAATAATTTGATTAATATAATTGTATAAATAATAATCGAGCGGTAAATATATGAATGTTTAATTATACCTGCGTGTTTATACGTTGCACACATACATTAAATTATTAATTCGGTGTGTACGTCGCGCGAATTTCAGCCATTAGCGGATAGGTGTTTACACAGCCCTTAAGTAAATTATCATTTATGGAATTAGCGGTCGTTAATTACCTTCGATTTCAAATATTACATATAATACATATATACATATCACCACGCTCATCAAACATTATTATACCGTTAAATTGAAAATCCAATCAAACCAAAGAAATTCTAATAATCAACGTTGAAGTCGTTGGTCATCCGAAATATTCTCTATTCAACCTAACCCTTATATTATACACATCAAACGAACCTTCTACATTCGCATTGTAAAATTACACACACATATATACGAACGGTAAAAATCCTCACCCTAATCCAGCAGCGAAACAACAACTCGAAAAAACGAAACAAAAATCCCTCGTCGGACGCATCTTAGAAATCATAATCCGTATAATTTGCCGTTATTATTCGCCACTCTTTCCAGGTACCCCTGACGTTTTCTCTCTCTCTCTCTTGCAGGCTCCTGATTTCTATTCACCTTTTCCAAACCTTATGCATACATATATATAGAGGTCCATTGTATTATTACGCGAGCGTGTGCGCGCACATCAACCTCTCCTCCTCCTCCTCCTCCTTCTTCTTGTTCTTCTCAGAGAGTCTTATATATACAAAAATTCGGGGTCGACCGCAAAGCACGTGCCTCCTTCTCTCTCTCTCTCTCGTTCGCGGTCATTGCATTCACAATATACATACGCGTGGTATACGTATATATATATACCCCCGGCGAGCTGTCACTCATTCAGTTACAATACACCACGCTTGACATATACGCGTGCCAAGGAGTTCGCCCACTCTTTTTTTTTCTCCTCTCTACATATATCCCCTAGTTTTTATTAGTATATAGAGAGAGAGAAGCTAAGACCGATCGGTCGAGGTAACATACATACGTATATTCGTATTCTTCTTATTCTTCTACATCTCTTATATATACACGGGGTTTTTTTTCCTTGTACATATATATGTATAATGTAGCACAAACGCGCGTGTATACGCGTGCGGATGAATGAAAGAGAGAGCGGATATATATAGAGAGAGAGAGGGTCTCCTGTGGTTCCGTCGAAAAATTAGCTTGGGAGGAGGGAAAAAGAAGAAGAAGAAGAAGGACGTACCCACACGACTGAGACTGACTTTTCCGTCTTGTATATAGTATTATTGCGTGATGGTTGATGCGTGCGCGCGCGTGTGCTACAGTTCTTCCACTTGAATGAACGCGGTGTCATCTGCCGTTCCGCGGGCGGTCCGCTCTGCGTATAGGTAGGTATGTATGTCGTCGACGAAAAATCGCGTGTGCGGAGTGATCGAGTGGTGTATTGTTATACATATATATATATATATAAGGTCTCGAGGGAGTTGTGAGTCGAGCATGAAGCCACGTGTGGTTTTGCGGTGGTTTTCGACGTGTATATATGGAAAGACACGAGGATTTCTTAATCTTACGGGGATGAGTGAGTGAGTGTGCGGTGAAGGAAAGAGAGAGAGAGAGATAAACGATGATGATGGAAGATTTTTCGCAAGGATGAATAGAGGGGATTTGTCGCGGATTAGGAAGATGATGCTGGCGGTTATATAAGATGATTGTTATCGACTTGTTTGGGATGTGTAATTGGGCATGGATGAGGTGATTCGAGGATGTTTAGTATATATAGATGTGCGTTGAGTTGGTTGGATTTTCTATATATACACACACACACACACACACACGTTTAGGTTGATAGAATCTTGCTGCGTTGATTATATGTCTTAAATGGTGTACCTTAGTGCCCGAAGAAATAAGCGTTCTGATTTTCTTGTATTAGGAGAAATTCCAGGAAACAAAATTAAATTTCGTTTACCTATATGTCAACTAATACAAATATATAATTGAATATACAGTATAACGTTGTTCGCATAGAATTTTGAAATTAATTAATTTTGGTTCCCGTCGCGCTCTATATATACTAAACAATTTTTTCTTCGTTATACAGAAGCGCAGATGTACACCCGCACACCATAAGAAAACTTTCTACAAAACATTACAATGAGCAAACGTCTTCTGCTTATATATATACGTATATCGAACAAATTTTTTTCACATTACCGCGTGAACGCGGCGAACAAAACGAACGCTAATAGCCCACGCACCTTGGTACCTCCATATATCAAACCTCTCTATATATATACCTTTAATCTAAACAATTACCATTGACAAAACGACAACTATACCTCGCAGAGTATTCTCGCAAAACTCCTACGCTATATACACACACACACGGCATCTTCTCCAAGATATAGATACATCGCGCGAGGTTCAAGAGAACTGTCAAGGTCACATTATATCCGTTGAATTAATGGACGAACCGTACGCTCTCTCTCTCTTCAACCTCAATGGATAGAGCACACGCACGCAGCTTCCGCTAACTTTCACCTATATATATATATATATATATATATATATATATATCTAGAGCCGCAACAATCGCTCTCGCCGGCGTGGGTGTGTGTGTGTTGCACACACCGGTCTCCTCGTAAATAAGGATCGCCATACTAGAGCAGCAGCAGCAGGAGCAGCATACAACACTTCAGCCAAACAACTCGGCCCATAATTTTCCGTAAGCACAATCGAAAGTCCGACGACAATTTTCTACAAAATTACGATATACGCGAGAGAGAGTGTCCAGTGTGTGTGTGTGTGTCTTGAATAAGCGGCGTCCTAAAGGTCTTGCTTTCTTCTATATATATATATATATATATATATATATATATATATATATATATATGCCTCTTGAAAGGCGCACACACACATGCGAGCATAGCAACGAAGAAATTATTTTCTCGGCTGTCGTGTATATATATAGCGCGAATGCTGCCTCGTGCCGGACACACGCGCGTGTACAATAGAAAAAGAGAGAGGGAGGTATCGAATGAGATTTATAATTGCTTTCGGACGCGCGTATATACCGGATATATATGTATGTCGATGGTTGGGATGTGTGTTATTGCTAAATGGTGTTGCCTTTTAAAATTTTCCCGATAATATTATACGCGGATAAGTATGTGTGTGTTTATATATCTCATCGTAATAGATACAAATGGTATAGGTGTAATAGTAGAAGGGTTATACGCGACGATACGTTGCTGTTGGTATGTTATCTTAGGCTGTATATATATGTAAATTCAATCCAATGCACGCGCTGGTGGCAAGGGTTTACAGCAGCGTTAAGAGAGATAGAGATATACTCTGTTTGCTTAGGACTGGCTAAGAAAATGTCGCGCTTGACTAATCTTTGTTATCTTATGGACGTAAGTTTGGACCATTAGTAGTTCATTAAATGCGAAGTGAAGTAGCTGTGTGTATAACAGTCGAGTGTATATAAAGTTTAAGAAAAAAAATAATGGTTACGACGTTTTTATACAGTTTTTTGCTCTCTCGCATGCGAAATATTTTTATTACATATATATGGTCAGTATAGATTTTAACAATAAATATAATAAAACATGTATGACATATACGGTTTCCTCGAAGTTACACCCCCCTGCTACATCACCATCCCCTTCCAAAAATTAGGGAAAAAAAAAATTTATCCTTCACATGCTCCAGTACACACTAACCTCTTGACCGCCATCAGACATATATATATCTCTTCCTTTCCATCTCTCTCTAATACAAATCTTTCGTCCACTTTCTCGCAAGACATCCTTCCGTATTGAAGACGTATACAAAATTACCGCCACTCTATACCACCGCATTGCTAATCTCACGGCAGTTGCCTCCTTTCAAGTCTCTCTCTCTCTCTCTCTCTTCCCCTTATACATAACACCGACAACACCCCCGCATATATATAGCGGTAGAACGTTCAACGTAGTCGGACCCCCCAATTATTCCGACAGATTTGGGGCCTTATACTCTCTCACTCACTCTCTCTCTCTCTCACCCTCTTGACGGATCCATCACATACATACAACTACGCGCCGCTGCGTGCACAGCAGTAGCAGATGCTCGGAGAGTAGCAACCGAACCTATAGATATACCGGACGTATACCTATATATAAGAGCGCACCGGGCACACACTGCACGCGATAGTTTATTGGAATTACGAAGAGAGAGAGAGAGAGAGTCGCGTTTCGCCTGCAGTCGGTTTGGATTACTATACACGACGCGTTGAGTTGTAGAGATGACATGAGATGAAAAAGAGGTTTTTTTTTGTTGTGTGTTGTGTAATATGGATAAGGGTTATATTGTGTTATGATATCGGGTTGGGTTACGAGGAATAATTATATATATCATATAAGATGAGCTCGTTCTTTTATTTTTGCGCGAGTGCTGGAATAATTTGGATAAACATTGGTACAGTGTATATATTGTATAGATACAGAGGGGGTAAAAATGTAACGTTCCGGTACGGTATAGTGTATGTGAATTCTAAAAGTTGAGAAATATACTCACACAGGCTTTTTTGTCAAGTGTATTAAGGGTTTTTTTTCAGTTAACTTTTTAACTGTATACAGCCTATTCGGAAGTATTAACAAAAAACACATTACTCTAACATTGAATACAGTTTATCCCACATTTAAGCTAAAAAATCATTCGAAAAAATAAGATTTCAATGACTAAATAATGATACCGTTTAATCACTTTACTTTTATAAATAGCGAACATTATTTTATTCTCTATCTTCGTTCAATCTTCCACATACACAACCACATCAACGTGGAGAAAAAAAACCGTACAAACCAAACGTTTTTTTTCTCCAAACTATCATCTCTCCCTTCTCTCATCGTCCACTCTCTCACTCGTATAGTGTCCATCGAAACTTGAACCCTAAAGCTCGTATATATCGTTTATAGACACACAGCCATCGTCAGATATAAGCAGAAGACATACACTCGCGTATATAGTGTACATATAATCCCGAGTGGTCGCATCGTCATATCATATATATTGACGAAAGAGAGAGAGAGGGGATCGACGAAGATTGACGTATAGAGTGAGCGAGCGAAGGGAATCGATTTGCGTAGTCCGAGCGCTGTGTGCAGTTTGAGATTAATTTTCAAAGAGAGACAGAGGATAGTGTCCACGACGGGGGGTATATATATATATATAGCGTGAGTTTATGGGGTCGTCAAAATTGTGACGATGATGCGCTAGAGAGAGACAGCTACGTGTATATGTAGGGAAAGAGAAAAGAAAGAAGAGTCTTGTGAGTGCGTGAATATAATATTTGAGTGCGCGTCGTGTGTGTATCTATAGATGGAGAGAGAGAGATTGAATTTGACGGAGGGGTATATGTAAGGTACTTTGATGACGGGGAATAAATATTTGCGTTTGGACGGGAGATTGAGATTGTGCGAGGTGGTGAGATTTTATAATAGTATAGGTGTATATATGGGTTTGAAGAGGTCGCGATTTTTCCTGGCTACGTGGTTTCTTAAGTTTTATATATATATATAAATGTGGAAAGATCGCGTTGGTTATGTAGTCTCTACTTTTGAAGAAGAACGTTGATTCGGTGATATTATGGGAATACTATTTTGGTTTTTCACTGTTTTTATAAGGCTTTAATTATTGCACATAATTTTTTTCAGGGATCTCATTCCATCTTCAGCATAGTACTATTTCATAAAATGAAACCAACCTGGACGCATATCGATCTTTTACAGTTTGAATATTGTATTTCAAAATAGTTATACAAAAAAACATTGTATTGATGAAATAATAATTATTAACAATTCTTCTTGGAATTTGTAAATTTATTCTCGTAAAATGGTTTAAACGAGAAGTTTCTAGTTTCAAGTTTTTGAGTTAAAATATCATAAAAATATAAAAATTTTCAAATACAAAATTAAAAAATTTTTAATATAAGATAAATCAATGCGAAAAATCTGGTTCAATATAGATAGAGAAAATAGTCCAGTTTGAAGCGGTATTATAACAAATAATCGACACGTGAGTAAAAGTGTAAAGTGTGCGAGATTTCTTAAAAATGAACTTAACCGAGGTAAATTACAATCTGCTACGTATAGCGTTATGTGTATGCAACTCATCACGCGATACAATAACTGGATAACTTAAACGGGAGCAGACTCCTTTCCGATCGACAGTTCAACGTCGAGTGCCGCGTGCACGAAAAATGCACTCGCCCCTCTTGACAACTTGGCTTTCGCGCTCTGCTTCTTTAAAACATACATCTAGAGCATATTCTATGATCCTTTTACAATTTCGGAGCGTGATACGCGTCGCGATTAGCCAATCAGCGGCTCGCGGGTGACAAGACCCAGCCTTGTTTTCTTGTAAAAAAATTTTACAATTTTGACTTGTTACAGTTGACGTGCGCTTTGGGGGGGGGGGGGGGGGGG
>JAWWEQ010014077.1:0-37540 GCA_035583055.1 Torymus tubicola | reverse complement strand
TTTTTCATAAAAAACTAAGTGTCTACAAATTTTGAGCAATTTTAAAATTTTCACCTTGTTCAGTTGACATGAAATTACCCATATATAAACATTAAATTAGTTAACGTCTTCTCTCAGTTTGAATCGAAACGCTTTTTTCGTGGTATTTTTTTTGTTATAGAATTTTATTGACAAATTTATAGGTATAAGACCGCCTTAATTAAAGTAATAAGATAAGATTAAATGTTATTAGCAATTACATCCTGTTAAATGAAGTTTTTTTCATTGGTTCTTAATTAATCTATATAAGTATGCTAGTAACTGTTCATAGCTATATTTAAAATTACATAATTATTCCTTAATCATACTGTAAATATCTGTATTTTTTTAATAATTGTTTAACAAAATTGCAAATAACTGCAAATGTGGTACTTTCAGCCAGGTGTGTGGAAAAATTAATGATTAAACTGAATTAAATTTCGATTAAATGGAAAATTTTAATATTGTATTTTAGAATTGTACATTTTTGTATATTTCTGTACTTTTCTGTACTTTTCTGTATTGTCGGAATACTATCCGAAAATTATCCGAAAAAATACGAATATTGTCCGAAAAACGGACAAAATTCATGTAAATTACTGTGATTTTTGTCCGATTGTCAAAATTCTCTAAATTACGGGAATTCACAGAAATTCACAGAAATGTACAGAGATGTACGGAAAAATACATTTTTTACTTCCGTCAGGGATGCGCTGAACAAATTACATGTAAGTTGTTACATAATTATACACTGTAAATCCAACAAACGAAAGTTGTGAAATCAATTATCAACAGTCAAGTAATGCAAACAACTCTCGGAAACTACTGTATGACTATTTTCAGAAATGTATTAAATTTATTCATCCTTCTATACAAATTAAACACGAGAATGTGTTGAAATCAATTTATTCTAGTCAAGTACTCATAAGTTAACTTGACTGACATAATAGAACTTTTAGTATCTTGCGTGTAAAATTACATTTTAAGCCCACATTGTAATTTTAAAAATATTTAGCCAGCGGGCATAAAGTACTATTAAATACATTCACATTGTTTACTGCAAATTAAACAATCAAAAGGTGTGATATCAATTATCGATAGTCAAGTATTTCAAACAATTATGCAAAATAACTATATAATGACTTTTCCCAGAAATGTTTTCAAATTTGCTCATTTTACAAATTAAACACAAGAAAGTATTGAAATCAATTTATTGTAGTCAAGTATCCGTAATTAAACTTTACTGACAATAGAAATTTTCGTACCTCGGGTATAAAAATATATTTTATTTATCACATCCGAATGTAAAATTCTACACCCGTTGTACGAACATTATTTGTCGTTGTCGTGCGAGCGCGATGTATCTCCACAAAACCTTATTCTTGTAAACATATTGTGGACCCTTTACAAAACGATGGTACATAGTTAACCATGCCTATTTTCCCTTATTCTTTCTCAACTTTGAACTTCCTATAGTAAAACGTTACGCATCTTGAGAGGACAAGAGAAGAAAAGTCAAGAGCTGCTCTATGGTATGGGTGGTCCTCCGTTCTCCCATATATACTTGGCGGGCCGGATGGTTTGCAGTTTGAGGTGTATAGACAATACTTTTGGATTTGGAATAATTCAAAATCTTGGGCGCCTATTTCAATGTGTATCATCACGCAGACAAACCTCAGGCTTCTTCTATACTTGCCTTCGGGGCGCTCCCGCGCTCCATGATTCATTTTTATGTAATAGTATAAAAAGAATTCAAAACCACCAAGACATTCTTAAAATACAAAAATAATTTTTTCAATGACTTTACAAATATGTATTGTTACCCTTAAAAAGTTGTGAAATCTCACTAAAAATTTTTTTTTTAAATTGATAAAATTTAATAATATTGATAATATAAAACTTTCTACGAAAGTATAAAAAAGGTAAGTATAGACGTTTTTTCTGTATAATCTGTCCCTTTCCCACTTCCTGTCGCTTTCCCGTTCTTCCGTCTTTTCCTAATCCCATCTACTCAATAAAACTTCTCTACAAATTTAATAATTTTTTTCATGACTATACAAGAAATAGTGTGTTGTTAATAATCTGCTAAACAGATTATATCGAAGTAAGTACATTCAAATTGTTTACTGCAAATCAAACAAACGAAATTTGTGAAATAAGTTATCGATAGTCAAGTAATGCAAAGAACTCTCGGAAACACCTGTATGACTATTCTCAAAAATATATTCAAATTTGTTCATTCTTCTATACAAATTAAACACAAGAAAGTACTGAAATTAATTTATTGTAGTCAAGTACCCATAAGTTAACTTCACTAACAACATGTCGTATCTTATTGCGTGTAAAATTACTTTTTATGCCCACATTGTAACTTCAAAAATATTCAGCCAGCGGTCAGAAAGTACTACTTAACATAGCAATTTTTGCTATAAAATATAGTAATTTTCATTATAACATTTTTCTCAGTGTGCTCATAAATTTTTTCAAAATAAGCCTGTTTTTGTATACATTTTTCATATATGAATGGCTATGTTTAGAAAATTATCAATAGTATAAATCATTGTAATTATAACATTTACGAAATATTATGTATAATCAAAACAAAACAATATTTTATTGTATTCTTACCTGGGAAGTGCAGCACGTTCGGATCCTTATAGAATTGACTTAAACATTGGAATAAGTTTTTGGGTGTAGAAATATGATGAAAGCTTCACTATTATATTCCAATGCTCAAAAAGAAGAAAGTATTCAATGTTTTTAGATTTATATTGAAATAAGTTTAGAAAAAGCTGTTTTTTAGAACGGTAGCCATTTAACTTGGGAAAATCTTAAATATCATTTAAATATCATTTAAATATAGATAATAAAACTAGAGAAAATGACGTTTCATTTGATTTTGAAGAATTACAAAATGTTGATTTCTTCCGAAGTTATAAAAGTTTAAAATTAAGTACCGATAGTAAACTGAAATTAATTGTTTGATTGCCTGCACATTTTAGTGCACTATTGATGTTTTATTTTAAACTGTTATAACTTTGGAAGAAATTAACATTTTGTAATGCTTAAAAAACAAATGAAAGGGTCATTTTCTCTAGTTTTATTTTCTAAATGATACTTAAGTTTTTTCTAAGTTAAATGGTTGCCGTTCTAAAAAGTATCTTTCCCAAGACTTTTTTTCAGAATAAACCTAAAAATGTCGAAGCTTTAGTTTTTTTAGGGTTAGGCTGAGTTTTTCCATACCAAAAAATTTATCCCAAAATTTGAGCCAAATTCAGGCCCAGAAAGTAGTGCACACTCGTGCTTAGTACCATAACTGTTATAATGATAAGAACATTTATACTTTACGTAATATGCGATAGCAATTATTGCGGAACAGTGTTTCTGCTTTAAAAATATATTTTTGCAAAAAAAAAAAGAAAAAAATATACTTGTTACAACACTCACAGTCTAAAACTAAGCTTCTATTTGTAGAAAAGTGAATAACAAGGCAATGTTTACAAACTAAAAGAATGCATAACCATACCTTGTGAAAACATAGAAATAGAATGTGCAAATAGATATCGTTCAGGGGGGACATGATCGAATGACCGAAGAAAATAATCTGCAGTGAAAAGTTCGAAAATAGAACGCACGCTTAAGTAATATATCTAGTACGCATGCAGCGAGCTATAAACAGTGCCTGGCGTTTAATCGTAGATAATGCATAATGCATGGAGGAAATACGGGCAACACATGGTGCATCGACAAATAAAATCTAATTTGATTAATGATAATTGCATTAAGCTCGATGTAACAATAATAAAAAAAATACAAGACATAAAAAGTTTATTGCTAGAAGAAATTTATAGATAAAGAATTTTAATTTTGCGTGCATCTTTTGGTTATCGTAAATCAATGTGAAATTTAATCTAAGTACCGGATCGTTATCTTTATAATCCTTTAATTGCTTCAATCTATTAAATATCCAGTGTTGTAAATTGTTTTTTATTCGTTTATCTTGTTTATTATAAAGTTTGGATGAGGTCATGCATCCTACAAGATCGATTTAAATTCCAAAAATAAAATTTAATTTTACTCTGAAGCGTCTAGGATACATATAGAAATAAAGGTGATAAATATCACGAAAACAAAATTTGCATTCGCAAAAGCGCATATATCGTGCACTATAACTTATATCATTACATTATAGTTTCATCTATATATAATACACACAGAATAACAGCTCGGCCAGCAGACGCTTGCATGTGCAAAAAAAGAGACGCAAACCCGTCTCTCGTCGGAGAACTCGTAAAACCGCACTCACTTGTGTATGTTTTTTCTCGCCGTGCTGCAAGTGGGAGTGGAGCCTATGAGTATAATATATACGATGGTACATCACTTCGCAGCGGCGAGGTAAGTACAAGCACTCACGATGGCAACGACGACGATGCATACACGCGAGATTGAGAGTCAACGCAATAATTATTATGCGGTGCATCGTTTGCATATCAGAAGATGAATTTGCTATTCTCTATTAAGTATATACGCGCGCCTTGGATTATGAAAGAACGCGCGTGTGTTTAGAAGAGCGGCTAACCGAAGAAATGCGTAATACTACTTTCTTTCACCGCGATGATAAAGCCGAAGTAGCAGCTATTTTTAGAACGGGAAGTAGCGTGGCTTTGTGCAGGCGTAATTGTAAATAATTGAGTTATTTTTTGTTGTTGTCTATATATACGTATACAGAGAGTATTATACGTGCATAAATTTTCTGCTGGTTGGCCGCTGTGGTGTATATTATACAGAATTTTTAGCGTACGAAACGCATAACTTAGATGTTACATAAATTACAGATAGCTTTGCGGTATATATTAATAGAGCGAGGGAAAGAGATTTTTAATGAATGGATATATAGATTATAGTCGGAGCTCGCTTTCTGATGATAATAGTTGCAAGGAAAAATTTGAAAAATTTCAAATAATAAATGAGATTTTAATAAATTCGAAAGTTCATTTTTTTTTGTAAATTTTAGTTTTGTTGCGAAATTATCGATAACGGAAGAATGAGAGTAGTCTTCACTTAAAAATAGTAAGCCGAACGAACTTTCTAAAATGTATCAGAATGTTAATCTTATCAGAATATGATAAAGTATATGTGTACTTAATAAGACAGACTATCCTGAAAATGAACAAGCTAATTTTACTATTAGATAAATCAAGATTTAAAAAGTAAATTGATAAGGTGTGTTTCTCTAGAAAGAAAAAAATTTCCGGATTGGTGAACAAAATTTTTGAGGCAGAATGTTTCAAAATTTGAAGACTTATAGAAGGAATTCGCTATTTTAGAGAACATTTTTTATCATGTTTGTATTTATGTATTTGTATGCAGCTTTTAAGTATGTTTGAAAAACTCTGTGAATAGTTTCGTTAAGAGAAAAATAATTCAAATAAAAACTTTTTGTTTATATCGAATGACTTATTTTAATAATTCAAATTATTTTTTATTATTTAATTGAAATGTTTATCGTATGTTGTTTACCGCTATAAAAGCTCTCTTATTGATTTTCTAAATTAATTTTACGAACATTTGAACAGCTTGATCGACTCGTTTTGATTCCGACAAAAGTCGAAACGTGATGTTATGCTGTGAAGCGTTTAAATAAGCCGTGAATCTAATATCAGAAATGTGCTCAATAAAGCAAATGAGATGGTAAATAGATTTTAGAATCTACGATTCGGATAAATTAGCTAATTAAACTAAGTGTTTTATACCAAATTGAAACAACAAATAAATCTACAATTTTTACAGCAGTTGTTCTTTTATTACAAAAATACTGTATCTGTAACAATAACATTCAGAAAAATAAAAAACACTGTAGCAAAAACTGACGGATTTCTGAAATACAACCTCATCGAACCTCCGAAAGAAAAGATCTTGCTCCAGTATTTAAAACGGAGCAGACGCAAAGTCAGCTCGATAAGTAATTCCTCAACAATCAATTCATTAGACCGTCAACGAGCAATAAAACCACGAACTATTCTCCTCTTCTCGTCGTGCGTCGCAACGAAACCTCTCGCATACATACATGCAAAGAGACACGCACGGATACACACTCTAGTTATCTATAGTATATATAAGTAGGAAGTAAAAATGAAAATGTTTGAATGTAAATATATATATATGTGTGGGTAACCTCGCCAATCGGGATTCTCCGGCTACAACATAGCCAGAGAGAAATAAGAAGAAAGAGAGGTCGAATTATAAAGTTCTTACTGAAGCCGCCTGCGCCTCTCAGCAACAACGCCGTTGGCCGCGGCTACGTCGCAGACCCTACGCCGTTGCTCCGCCAGGCTGGCCCTCAGGCTTGTCCCGAGGAGCCTGCGTAGCACGCCGCAGGACGACATCGTCGCACTTTAACCTCTGCGCCTCGTATCTTTACGTCGCAGCGGCGCTCTTTCCTCACTGCGATATTGGTACAATATATATAGATTGACGCGCGCGTACGAGAGAATACGTGTGAATCCGCACGTAAGCGCGAGGAAAGCGGACACCGTGTGTATGTGGTTGGTTCTCGTGCGATCGTAGCTCGGTGCTTACTACTTGATAGCTGTACGCCGCCGCTACCGAGAGCCGTGTATAAACATATACGCGCAGATAGGGAAAACGGCCGCCTGACTGCCGTCGGCGCGGCGGTGCGGCGGGCCCGTGTGTTGATAAATAGCGCTGAAGCGGCTGCAGGAATCTTCATTCTTAGTGCGTATGTATGTGAGTACGCGGAGGTCGGAGTATTATGATATGTGCGTGTATATACTTGTGTAAGTGTGGTCCGTAATGATACCGCGATCCCGCATGATCGTGCCACCGCTATGTTATCGGCGGTAAGAAATGTAGGTAGCGAAGGAATAGCGGTGTGCCAGGGGATTTTGCGGTGTCGAATTGGTAGTACGGTGTTTGTGCGGGTTTTAAGAAATAATCGTTAGTGAAAAGTCGAACGACTGATTCTGGGACGGTGGTAAACTTCTAATAAATCAGGTACACAATATTTCTTGTGTTATTTAATATGTTACATATTTAGTATACCTGAAACTAGCTGCATTATGTATTAAATGCTCACTTGTCCTTATTGCCCAACTTATATACTTATAACGTTTGATAAAAATACTTAATGTTTATTATGTACTAATAATACAATTGGCTATACCTATAATTGTATCTCTTTATTTAATAATATATTTTTCATGACGCAATTTCTTTTGTATGTTAATAAAATCTACCAAATCTGAACCTAAAGATTCAAAAAGAACAGTTTATAGAAATTTTTTTAATTTCATAAATTGTGTAGGAGAGGCTATAGTATACATTTGTAAATTAACATAGATTTTTAAACTAAATAAATATTTTAAAAGATATTTTTTATATCATTAAACTACAAAGTAGATGTATATTATTCTTATTTCTGAGCTATTTAATTATCATCGTTTTTCAATGTACATACATGTTTATACAATAAAAATTAAATAATTTTAGCCATAATTATTTAATTCAAAATTCTTTTCTTGTCTCTTTAATTCTGCTTCTTTTTGTTGGAAGGAGCTGGTAACCTGAATTTTTCTAATTCCACCATAGAGTCACCAAATGAATCCACATGATAGCAAAAATATTCTGGATTTTTATAATCTTTATCTTTTGCAGCACCAGCAAATCCTACTGCTACAAAAAAAAAGTATTCAAATATCAACAAGTATATTTGTAAAAAAAAATTAATTTTTGTGTTTTTTATAATGCTAAGATATTAGATTTATGTAAACAAAGTATATACAGATATCATAGAATATGTCTACTGAAATTTCAAAACAAAATAAACATTAAACTTAGTTGTTTTGGATTTTATACTTTGAATAATTATAATGTTATGCGTCTGACATATGAATAGTATCTTTTATTCTAAATGTTACTTAAAATTCATTAATTCACAGTATACCAAAATTGTCATTTCACAAACTATATAGTTATCATCATTTTAATATAAAATATTATCAAATAAGCACTTTAAAAATCTATTATTAAATATAAATTATGGTAATCATGATTTCTAAATAATATCATTATCGAGCAACATACAACTTACGTTGATTAGGGATCTTTACAACTCTTTCGCTGACTCCTGGAACATCTGGTATACTTGATCCAGAAGACTGTGGAGTACCACTTTGTCCTTTTTCAATAGAAGCAAAGTGTCGATTAAGTGTAACAGCAGATCTCTGTAAATTTCAGTTTCATCAAAGAAAAATTAATTGTTTTTAATGATAACCATGACAAACTTACTTTATATTATCTTTTTTATTTAATTATCATCTAATCATTTATAAGTAAAGTATAAGCTAAATTTAAAAGTTTTATAACTACAAAAAATAATAAAATAGGTTAGCCACTGACATACCATTATTATATTAAATTATATTAAAAGTTTTATGGTTATTTATATTGATTTACAAAATTTATTAAAAGTTTTCAAATACCTGCGAAATGAGTCGCGTATTAAGGACGCGTAACATTTTTGTTATAATTTTTAAAGGCTGATTCTTTCTAAATAGTCGAACAATAAAATACCTAGCAGACTAGCTATCGTTCAATATTTTATTCTGCTGTTGCAAAGAATACTTCTACGCAATTGGTTGATAAATTCAAAGGTGGCAGTTCATTGGCTAGATTACATAACATTCCCAGCTGATCGCATGGAGGACGGAGGATCAGTTTGCCGTCGTTGTGTAAAATTATAAAGTATGTAATTTTTTTTTTTTAAACAGTATTATGATAATTAGATGAATGTTTCTTGAAAATATATTTATTGTCAATTACGTCTTATTATTTAGAAATAAATTTACTTTGTTTTCATTAATATTATGAGTTTTGTTTTTCTATTACTCTGAATAATATTAGAAAAGCTTTAATTTGGTCAGTATTTTTATAAATTTTTTTTTAAAGATGTAAATTTCTCCATTCTTTTCTTCTAAATTCACTATATTTATATTTTCACTATACATTTCTTTCTTTATGTTCTTCAAGAATGTAGTTAACCTAAAATTGGTAGTAGTATGCATAAATAACAATGGGATATTTTCAGAATACACCATGGCTGGATTCTATCGATCTTTTTCTGATAAATACCAATATTGGGCTAAGCCAGAAGGTCAAGATCCTCTTGGTAAAATTTTTGGATTAGCCAAACATGGATGGGCTACAAGCATCTTCTTGACAATTTATGATGCGAATCTAATATCCAAATGTCAAAATACAGTACAATTTTTCAACACTGCTGGTTATTACTTTGTACCTATAACTACCATGTGCTTTGCATACTCATCTGTCACTTACGCAATGACTCATTTAAGAGGAAAGGCTGATGCGTGGAATGGTGTAATTGGAGGTACTACATTTAATTTTAAAAAATTTTAATCTTTTTAATAATTCATATTTTTATTAAAATGTTTTAATAAAAGTAATTTTCTTAATGATTTCATTGTGATAGCATTTTTTAAATATTAAATAGAAATTTTTCAATTTCTATATTGTTACTTATATTTATGTAATCATTATTGTCATTACTATAATTTTGATGTGCATATTTTTGTTTTAATCATAGAATTAAATTATTTTTATAATTTTTATTTACAGCACTGTCAGCAGGTGGTGTTTTGCATGCCTGGCAAAAGAGACCAGTAATTAGTGGTTGGGGAACATTTTATTTCGTGCTTTATTCAGTGTTGAGAACAGATTATGAAAAAAATAAGCATAAATATGACATAAAAGGTCTTATCATTAGACCAGATGCTCCACCACAATGGTTATTCCCAACAAGAAATATGGATTTGAGATCCACTGGTTCAGCTTTTAAACACGACAGAGAAAGTTACTGGCGAAACTTTAATATTAATACTAATTAAGATTAATATATTGAATTGTTATTTAAAGTACTTTGTGTAAACATTCTGCAAATATACACGTGTACTGTGGTATAAAATGAAATAAACAAATACATTAGATTTATAAAGTTTCTGTTTATTTGTTTTTTAAAATTAATTATATACAATAAATCAGATGCAAAATTTTAAAGGAAAATAAATATATTTACAGTTCATAATCTTCATGTTAAAGTTTCTCCTTTGGTTACCTAAAATTTTAATGAATTTTGTTAATTGAAGTTAATGAATATATATACTAATACTTATAACATTGCAATATATCAAACTTACGCAAGCTTCTAAATACTCAATTCTACGTTCTAGTGTTGTTAATTTCTCATTTAGTACTGCTAGGCGAGATCTACATGATAAATCTAAAAAAAGATTCATAATAGTAAGTATTATCATGACACTTATTGTGACAGTTATTATGATATTTATTATAGATTCTTCGAATTTAGGCAAACTCACCAAATGAGTTGAGGAACTCTGCAATTTTCTTAATACTGCCGGTGATTACTTCTATGTATTCCCGATTTGCCCAATCTTGTTGAATTGTTTTTTGAATTGCTTCCCTATGTGTAGTCGACATTTTATAGTTTAAAATTTTCGTTACGGTTGCAATATTAATTCTATTTATCAATGAAACAATGCACTGTCCCAAAAGACTGCACTGCACGTCTCAGTCGACACGACCACTAAAGTTTTATTTACTATTGTCAGAACTCAGAAGCGCACTCTGTTGTTTAGAATACAAAGGAATAGGTTTGTTCGAATAGTTCGGCAATTACCCGCAACCGGCAAGTAAGCTTGACAGTTTATGCAATAATGCGTTGACTTCAAACAGTTGTCACTTGTCACTCGCCAGTCGCCTCTTAAATTGTGTCATACATACTATTCTTAAAGTCTTGGCATAGAGTCAGTTAGGTATATGATTATATCAATTGTCACTTATAGTAATTGTCATAGTGAAGTAAGTATCTTTTTTTTAAGTGGTGAATAATGAAAATAAAATGATGTTTTCTTGATTTTCTGAAATTAAGTATTAAATAAGGATTAATTTGTAAAATAAATACCGAAATGATTTTAAATCATTAAGCTTTTTATTTAGTCAATATATGTCAATTATTGTATTTACTGTTAATATAAATAATTTTTGTAATAGCAAAAAGAAACTGTTTTCAGTAACACCAAATTCAATCATAATGAGGCTTTTTCCGCCGTTTGGTGGCGCTACTGAGACATAGGGAGAAATTGTGGTTAATTTAAATGAATCTAAAATAGTGATAGGAATAACTATAAAAATACTTGTAAAAAATAAAAAAGTGTTTAAAAAGTATTAATTTATAATAAATATTTTTAAAATATTTTAATTAATTTTTTAATCATTTTTTCACACATTAAAATGAAAAATACTTTATCTCCAGACCTTTAATGATGTTACCAATATATATTGAGAGGATATATTTTGCCCCATTTTCCTAGACTCCCATTTTTGTCATCCCTAATACCGAGCTTTTAACTATTTTTTCTCAAGTTTAATATCCTGTGGAAATTAATGTCCTTTACTCACATCATTTTTGCACTCAAAAACTTCAAACACAACAATAGTTTCTCATTTTTTCTCACTTTAATTTAGTTAATCTGCTACATTTAATAAATAATTTTAAATTAGACTCTAGGAGTGCCTGCACAAAACACATTTGTTTGTTTCACTGTAAATTATAGGTTAAGGTTATCACTGAGGGTTTGGATATGAAGTATTTTTCATTTTAATGTGTGAAAAAATTATTACAAAATTAATTAAAATATTTTAAAATTATTTCTTATAAATTTATATTTTTTAAACACTTTTTGATTTTTTACAAGTATAATTATTCCTATCACTATTTTAGATTGATTTAAATTAACCACAATTTCTCCCAATGTCTCAGTAGCGCCACCAAATGGCGGAAAAAGTCTCATTTTCTAGAAACAAACTAACCTCTGATCTGCCAAAAGACATGCGCAAAGAATATTCCAACAGCTGTTTTTTGCTTATAATGTTTTTAAGTAATTTTATGAAACTACCTATATTAACTTTAGATATGCAATGAATAGTTTATATAACTTCATATATTTTCAATTAATATAAATTGCATAGTTAATCATTTCGGTAATTTAGAAATGTTTTTAGTTATCTATAATTATATTTTCTATTTGTTGTATTTAAGATAAATGAATTTTAGTAGTTATAAATCTGTATAATAATTTACAGTTTTATATTATATTCAATACTATATAGTCAATTCTCTAAATAATAAAAGTACTTTATTAAATTAACAATGTTTGACTTGTTATTTTTCGAAAAAATGAAATGTGTGATTGTAAATTACAAATTGTAAACTCAAATTTTATAAAATTGATTTAATAGTTGTATAAGAAATTATTATAGTGTAAATATAATTTAGAATGTAAATATTAGAAAATTGTCATAATTTGAATAAGAACTAATTTCTTATGTCTCATTTTAGGTTATCATTAAACTATCTTTATCAAACCTGTAAAGTGTATAATAAATGTTATGATTTGGGCACGATGTTACAATCAAACAGCTCGACTAATTTCTGATGTTTCTAAATGTTATATAAATAGTAGAGGAAGAGGAATAACTTTAATTGAATGCAACATAAAGTAAGAATTTATGTCTCTTCCAAATAAATATAAGTAAATTATGATAAAGATTTTATAAAATATAACAAATCTTTAACTGCTTTAAATTTTTTGGCACATTTTAAAGTATTAATTCATATTTATTAATGATAGAAATAGTCATATTTAGTGTTATATAACTACCTTTTTAGAAAAATAAATGAATCAATAGATAAATATTTTGTTATACTACATACTTGTTTGTTATCAATAAAAACTTTGTAATTGATAAACATTTGTTCAGTACAAAGCAAGCACCTTCAACTTTCATACTTCTACATAAGAAAATGGCATCGTCATCATCAACTGATATGGGAAACAAACAACATAAGCATGAAAATCAATTATCTTTTGAGAAATCTCCTTACCTGTTACAACATGCTACAAATCCTGTAAATTGGTATCCATGGGGAGATGAAGCTCTAGAAAAAGCTCGTAGAGAAGATAAATTAATATTCTTATCTGTTGGTTATTCTACTTGTCATTGGTGTCATGTTATGGAAAAAGAATCATTCGAAAATCCTGAAGTTGCCAAAATCATGAATCGATACTTTGTAAATATTAAAGTAGACCGTGAAGAGAGACCTGATATTGATAGAGTCTATATGACTTTCATTCAAGTAATGATGTTATTGATTAATTCATCAAAACACTTGATAAAAATTTAGTTGATATTATGTAAATGTCTATGGTAGTCAATTTCAGGTCATGGTGGCTGGCCGATGAGTGTGTTCCTTACACCAGACTTGACTCCGATTACTGGAGGCACCTATTTTCCACCAACTGATAAATATGGTCAACCAGGTTTTATGCGAATATTAGAAAGTGTTGCACTAAAGGTATATATCATTATGCAAAATAACAAATTTAGTAAGTAATTCATATATAATCTATAAAAAGTTATTTGATTTAAAAAAATACTCTTAAATATTTGACTATATTGATAAATACCTTTATTATAAAACTGAATATTTATAAAATTATAAAATTAGAATTTATAGCATTTTAATAAAACATATATTTTTCAGTGGATTCAAAATAAACAAGAATTACTTCAATCTGGTTCTAAAATTCTAGAAATACTTAAACAATCAGTGCAATCAAAAAATGAAATTGAAGTAATTACAATTTAATACATTACATTTCGTTTGCACAAATATGTATTAACATTGTTAACTTTTAAAATTTTGTGAATAGGGTGATGTTCCATCAATTGATTGTGCTGTTACCTGTGTAAAGCAATTAGTTAATGGATTCGAAAGTAAATTTGGAGGATTTTCAATAGCTCCAAAATTTCCACAGCCAGTAAATTTTAATCTACTTTTTCTAATGCATGCAAGAGATCCATTAGGAGAGGGTGGTAAACAATGTTTAAATATGTGTATATACACTTTAACAAAAATGGCCAATGGTGGAATCCATGATCATATTGGTCAGGTATGAAAAAATGTTTAAAATATATATAAACTAAAAGTTATTTATTGTTTTATATAATTTTTATGACCTTTAAATACTGTTTTGCAAAAAAATTCTCATCATTCACTCTGGTACATCTTAAAAAATTAGAAAATTGAAACAAAACTAAACATTTTATTTTTTCTTAAAATTTTAATTTAATGTTTTAAAGATTACAAAGACTGTCTAATATATTAGTTATTCTGAAAGTCTAGATATAATATTGTACTTCATATTATAAAGTTTTTTTTATTTTATGTAGGTTTATTATTTGTCATATATTTTTGATTTGTCTATTATTAACAGGGATTTGCAAGATATTCTGTGGATGGAAAATGGCATGTACCACATTTTGAAAAAATGTTATATGATCAAGGACAGCTTCTTCGTTCATATGCTGAAGCTTATTTAGCATCAAAAGATTCATTGTTTGCAGAAATAGCTGATGACATAGTAACATACGTTGTCCGGGATTTACGGCATTCTGTAAGAAAATCATCCTTGACTGTTTTTTTCATATATTGAAAACAATTCTAACAGTATATATATAAAAAGTAAATAAATATTTTTATTAGGAGGGTGGATTTTTTAGTGCAGAGGATGCAGATTCTCTTCCAACTTACGAAGATACTGAAAAAAAAGAAGGAGCTTTTTATGTTTGGAGTTTCGAAGAAATAGAATCTCTTTTAAATAAAAACATTCCAAACAAAGACAATATAACATTGTCTGATATTTTTTGTCATCATTATAATGTGAAACCAGATGGAAATGTTGCAAGACAGCAGGTATAAAATTTAGTCAGATACAGTTTCTAATTAATAATAAGTTTTGATTATTACAAAAACAGTCTCAAGATTAATGTGGTATATTATATGATAGATAAAATGTAATAGTTTAAAATAGAATATTGTAAGAAGCATACGAATTTAGATTAATAGAGCCCATTAAATATATGAGGGAAATTATTTATTATTACACAAATAGTAAATGCTTTCTATGAATATTATTTAGCGTAGTGGTTTGATTTAATATATACTAGGATTAATAAGCACGCTACGCACGTCTATATTCGTCTTTCGTTTACTTCAATATTCGATTTAGAGATCGACATATTACGGACGGTTCGAGACGTAAATAGCGGTTATTACTAGTTATTTACAGTTATAGTTATTCACAGTTTTTTAATAGTTTTTAACATGTTTGATTTTCGCTACGGTAAGGAGTCAAAAAGTATTGACTTATCTTGTTATTTCGGGAACTGTGGACTTATCTCATGGTGCTATCCACGTCTATTTTGGAGCATATTCTTTAATTCAATTATAAAACGGGTCAATAAATGTCGAAATTACCAATTGTTCAATGATCTTTTATAATTTATTCAAAAATTTCTATTTTTGTGACATTTCTATCAAGGGGTACCCCACGTTAAGATAGGCAAAATGCCATTGTTAATGAAAGCAAAATATGACAGTGACATTATTTCATATAAATATACAAAAAAAAATTTTTCTTAATTTTTTTTATATCTACAGGATTAACTACACAGAAAAATTGTATATTTTAATGTTTTCTTTGTACCAGAATTTTTTCAGATTTTTCAGAATTGTGGGCCGTATTAAAAAACGCGAAAACCCTATTTTTAGTCATTTTTGGTCCTTTTATGTGCCTTAAATGATTGATAGTGCCTTTACTGATTCTTAAAAAGATATATTACTTTCGGACATACGTTGTCAATATTTGATACATTCCAATATGGCTGATATGTTTTTGAGTACGAAATCAATCAGAACTCTACGAAAATACCCTACTTATTGTATAAAAGTGCGTGTTATTTGTCATTTTCTTTATTTTGGGTTAGATTATCTTACTGTGGGCATAAAGATTCCTGGAGTGGAAATAGTTCTTATGGACCCACCGCACGATGTTTACAGGTAGCGCGTTAAAAGGAGTATATTCATTCTATGTCCATAACTACATTACTGTATTATTTACTACACTTTATGATTATAACCCGATATAATCGAGTATAATTATGGGTATAGTACACTCTACACTTCGACTTTATTAGTAATATATAGTATGTACATGCATAAAATATTGATTAAAAAACTTTTATACTTATTAAATAACAAAATATAAAGGAAATTACAAATAATACGCACTTTTATACAAAAAGTAGGGTGCTTTCGTAAAGTTCTGACTGATTTTATACGCAAAAACATATCAGCCGTATATTGGAATGTATCAAATAAGAGCCCCAAAAATGGCTAAAAATAGGGTTTTTGCGTTTTTGAGTAATTCCAATAAATCTGAAAAAATTATAGTACAAAGAAAACATTAAAATATACAATTTTCCTGTGAGTTCTGTAGATATAAATAAATTAAGAAAAAATTAATTTTAATTCTTTTATAGCACTGTGTGACCTCGCTACGTTCGGGCCCTAACTTCACGCCGTGTAAAAAAGGGCTACTTAAGTCACATGTATCGTAATGTACTATTCTATATTTTTTAAGTTAGGTATTAAATGCGCCTAAAGCTAAGAAAAATTGGGTAATAATACGGTTAACAATTAGCTGTACTCTCATATTTTTTTAAAATTTTTAACATCAATGAACCGGAGAAAAAAATTTTCAAAAAATACGGTTTTTGGGTTTTAGTATAAGGAAGGATGATAGGTCTCTGGAAAACTCGTAGTTATTCTTTTTTTTAGTAGACTTATATGAAATCATTGTCATTTTTCGCTTTCATTAACAGTGTCATTTTGCTTATCTTAACGTGGGGTACCCTTTAAACTATTTGTCACACTATCCGTATGGGAAAAAAACAAACGTAGGAAATCGTAAGAAACCGTACAAAACCGTGCAAAACCGTACAAAACTGTAGAAAATCGTTCCAATTCAGACACGTTTCGTAGAATATGCATGGTTAATTTCTACGGTTTTCTACGTTTTCGTACGGTTTCGTTCAGTTTTATACAGTTTCTTAGATTTACTATTTTCAAATTTGTTATATACACACAAAATTTACGAATCGTAATAAAATGTATAAAAATGTATAAAATCGCACGAATCCGTAAATAAATGTACAAAACTTTAGAAAACTGTAATTAAAACTTACGGAAATTTTCGTTTTCGTACGTTGTCTTACATTTTCTTATGTTTTTGTACATTTCGAAACCGTACAAAACCGCACGAAATACGTGAAATTGAACGGTTTTCTAGAGTTTTGCACGGTTTCATACGGTTTCTTACGATTTTCTACGTTTATTTTGCCCATACGGGTACACATGGTGAACAGCGCGGACGATCCAAGTCTAATATTGTAAAATTTTAAAATATTTATAATTTTAAGTTTATAGGAATTCTTTAAATAAACAGATAAATATATGTGGCTTCGAAACATAATGACATAAGTCCACTTTTGGAATTTCTGAGAAAAATGGGTTTCAATGTTCCAACTTATTCGTAGGATCGGAATAAACGAGATAGGGCGCGATACTGTACTAATCAATTAACGTATTTAAAACAAATATTTACACGTTGATATGACCAGGTTATGCATTTTCTCCTTCATGAAAACTCGGAAAAAGTATGAATTTATGTCGTTATGCGGGAAACTTGAACTTATCTAATAGTCCTGTTCTCGTTTATTTTTCGATCATTTTGGTTAATTTAATTATGAATTCCGATAAAAATTATCAATTAATCAACGAATAATTATGTTAAAAAGAATACAACTTGAATACAACTTGTATACAACTTGAATTCGCGATAAATTAAAAAGCATTTTTTTTATTTCGTAAAAGAACAGGTATTATGAACTAATTTTCAAAATTCTCACGTTTATGCACTTAACGTTTGTAAAATTATAGATTTTATTTAGTTATTGCATATATTTTATATAAAAATAATTTTTATATTCAATTTGGTTGAATAAAATAAATCAGTGCTGGACTTATGTTGTTATGCCGCGCACTAAATTTAAAAAATAGACTTATGTTGTTACGTTTTCCGTACATCATAGCTTTAAGGCAATATTTTAGCTACTACTTACAGTGTTCAATGAAAAAGGTCTATTTAATGACAGTTTAAATGAAAAAGACCCATTTAAAGATACTAAATCTAAAGTTCTGATTTTCAAAAAAATGGACTTATGTCGTTATGCCTCGGAGCCACAGATATATATTAGCCATCATATTTATATTCAATTAGAATAAGTAAAATAAAGTATGACTATAATAAACCAAAAAAATGATGGATTTATGTTGTTATGTTGCGCACAAAATCTGAAAAATGGACTTATGTGGTTACGTTTTGGGTATATCGTAGCTTTAAGGCAATATTTTAACTACTATTCACAGTGTTCAATGAAAAAGGTCTATTTAATGATATAAAACCTGAATTTTTCCCGAGTTCATAAAAAGTGGACTTATGTGGTTATGTTTTGGAACCACAGAATTATTCTTGTAGCTATGAATATACTGCAGAATTAAAAAAAAATTTCGAATTAAAGAATTTTTTTAATTTTTATTAGGATCCTCACGGCGAGTTGACTAACAAGAATGTTTTGATAGTTTTTGGAAGTATCTCCGAAACGGCTGAACACTTTAGTCTCAATATCGACTCTGTAAAATCGTATCTTGAGGAATCGCGCAAAATACTGTTTGAAGAACGTCAAAAACGACCCCGGCCACATTTGGACGACAAAATCGTTACAGCTTGGAACGGTATAAAAATTAAACGATATAATTTGCAACATTTCAATTTTCAAATCAATAACAAGTATTCTATCTCTCAGGCCTGATGATCAGCGGCCTGTCACAGGCAGCATCCGCCTTGAACAATCCGAAGTATGCTCAGTATGCTGAGGAAGCCGCCCAATTCATTGAGCGTCACCTCTACGAGAAGCAGAGCAAGACACTATTGCGCAGTTGTTACCATGGCGAAGGCAATGAAATCTTGCAGACGAGCGTGCCGATAAAAGGTTTTCAAGTGGATTACGCCTTCGTTATCCGCGGCCTGCTCGATCTGTACGAGGTCAGCTTCAACACCCATTGGCTCGAGCTCGCCGAGGAGTTACAGGATATCCAAGACCAGCTGTTTTGGGACAGCCAGGGCGGTGGCTACTTCTCTACGACTAAGGACGACCGTTCCATTATTCTGCGCCTTAAGGATGGTATGTTATACAGTACTCACGCCGCGACCTTGGCTCACGTTTAATTAGTGCACATGGCTGCCTTGTACCCGTGTTCGCGACTGCCGCGTGAAAAACTTATCTCAAAAGCTGCGCGTCTCCATAAAGACGTCAAAATATTTATAGCGAAGTCTGGTTAGTGTTACGGCGCTATTGCTGAACAAATAGTTTGCGTGCTAACTTTGAGTCTTCGGTGATTGTTGACGTTGACATCATGATGTACACTAAAAAATAGAAAAATAACAATTTTTATTGCTTTATGATCAATAGAATCTGTTATAAATATTAATTTTTTTTAAATGATGTTTTTTTAGAGCAAGATGGTGCGGAACCATCTGGGAATTCTGTGGCATGTGGCAATTTAGTGAGACTCTCGTCGTATCTAGATCGCTCCGATCTATCTACTAAAGCGGAAGAGCTTGTACGTTCGTTTCGAGAAATATTAATAAAGTTTCCCATCGCCTGCCCAGATTTAGTCACAGCCTTAGTAACTCTTATCGATTCTCCTACGCAGGTAACTATTTACGCACTATATATATTGATTTAACAAATACTATCAAATATCAAAAAACCTTTCGTAATATTTGAGTTAAAATGAAATGCTTAATAGGTAGTTAGGAGATCATATTTTACTACCTTTAATTTTATCAGTTTAAATAAAAAATATGATTTTTTAAAGTATAAAAATAAAGTTTTAAGTTTTTAAAATATTTTTAAGTCGCGTAAAGCTTTACTTAGACATATTGAATCCACGCTAAACCAGTATCTGGACAAAAGTACAATCTATACAGGAATAAATTAAATTTATATATTTCTGGCATTAAATTTTATTTCATCTTTATTTTCTTCATTATTGTCTTCGACTTACATTTTTAGGTTTTTGATTAATTTTTAATTTGATATCTTTAATTTATCGTATAATTCTTGTAAAAATTCTTGTAACTTATGTTGATTTCTTGTTTTTTGTACAATTTTATTTTATTTTCCTTACTCCCTTTT
This sequence comes from Torymus tubicola, assembly GCA_035583055.1. Classification (NCBI taxonomy): domain Eukaryota; kingdom Metazoa; phylum Arthropoda; class Insecta; order Hymenoptera; family Torymidae; genus Torymus; species Torymus tubicola. The sequence continues at coordinate 17,239 of JAWWEQ010014077.1, read as the reverse complement.
TCGAGACTTCTAATTAAATCTCCTACAACGAAACTTCGATGTCAATAACTTGTATTATTTTTTTTCTTAGATAATTTACTTTCTCGGGCGATGATTTTAATAATTTTTATGAAATTAATAAATTAAATAATAAAATTTAATTTAGAGTTTTGTAGAGTTTTTGCTCTCTGTCGGGAACTAGTCTCATGCCGTATAGTAAATTTAAATTCATATAATTTACTTTTTCCAGTGAGTGCTATTTATTGTTAGAGTAATTTTTTGTAATTACTTAAAAAATCATTATTTATATCATAGAATGATTTTAAAATATAATTTATTTCACAGGTTTACATAATAGGTAAAAAAGAATCGGAAGATACAAAGATATTATTGAGAGCTGTACAAGAGAGATTACTACCGGGAAAAATAGTAATGCTAGTCGATGGAGAAAATACTGAAGATATTTTATACAAGAAAAACCATGTTATTAGTAAAATGAAGCAACAGAACGGACGCGCTACTGCTTACGTTTGTCACCATCACGTGTGTTCATTACCGGTCACTGAGGTGGAAGAATTAGCGTCATTATTAGATAAAAGGAAACTAGAATTATTAGCAGATTAGCTGAAGATATTTAAGCAGTTTATAGCCATGACAGTTAATAGGAAATAATTTTCCAATATTATTGGTTGTCATTCAGGACTTGGAACGGCATTAGGAATTCTAAAAAAATCGCAGTGCAAAGGTATTTTGCTTTGATTCTTTCCATGATTTGAATCACGGATGTACACAGTTTTTTTAAAGTATTGCAATATTTATACAGTTACGCTGTTAAGTCAAATGTAGAGAATTGTGCTGGTAACAACCGAAATGTGTCACATATTGTGTAGATAGATAAATAAATAATTATTTTGTCCAAATTATTGACTCCAATGGAGGATGGCTTATTTAACAGATATTGTATATGATGAAATAAATTTCGATTTTTCGACTGTTATTTTTAAAATATATTGTACCTATATGATTGATCGTTATTTTGTACAATGGAATTTTAATGTGCGATGTATGTATACATATGAAATTTATGTTGCAATAAAAAGTTTTAAACTAAGCCTTACTTTAGATTAAAGTTTTAATAGCTTTGTCTTACTTATAAGCACAGTTATCTAATTGCTTTTAAAATTTCATCGCTAGCTCAACTAATACCTCTTATGATTAAAGATCCACAGCTAATACATTATATCGACTTTTTCACTTTCATTGGGTACTTATATATACCCAGAGCGTCAAATTTACTGTTCCGTGTGCCTTAATGTACTAAGTTGTCGTACATGAGTTGATGCTATGTATCAATTTGTTCGTGTATCAATAGCCCGTTTAAGTGTCATTTTTATTGATACTGTAGCATAGTCGAAGCTCGTATTTTGTGTTCACTGTTATGTGATTGTTTGGGTTCGCCAGATCTATATAGGTATTCCAATCACAGATTCGTGCAGAAATTTTTTTTTTAAATTACTATATTATTTCTAAAAATGGTAGTCGAAATTTCGCTAAAAATAGACTAATAATTTTTTTTTATAATGTAGTAATTTTGTGGGAGTTTTCCCAATTTGTTATCAATTCATGAATCTGTATAGTAATTTAATACAAAACTGTAATTTTCCTTTGCGCGCTTTTCTCTCTTGCCTGGTGTGAATTGATACATATTAGTTCAGCCCATATTGAAAAATAAAATGTGTAACTCTAGGAAGTTAAGACTCATTATAGGCGTAATTTTATAATCATACTTTTACTGTTATGGTGAAATAGAACTTTTAGTAATAACTTAACAATATATTATTTTATTACTATCATTGCTTAATAATTATTATAAAACCCGCTGCCAATTGATTGGCACTTAGCTTCCTCAAACTAATTTATCGATTTCTTTTATTAAATTGAAATTCAAAAAATCAATTTTTCACAATAAAATTGAAAATATTTTATGGGAAATATTAACTAGTAATGGTTTCATAACTAATCATTGCTGTTCCATTTCTAATTTATTTTTTTGTGATTTTAATTCTTGTATAAGTGTTCACAATGGAAAACAATCGTAATTTGCGAGTGTGGTTGTTCTGCCTGTTATCGCTTTTTCAGATATCTCCGAGGGTTTCAGATATGTCCGAGACACGCCTTAGGAAGAGTCATCAACGATCGATAAAAAATTTAGCAGATTATATTATTCAATATTCTTTGCAACCTAAAAATTCTTTTCTTTTATTTTTCTTAATTTCGAAATATAACCTATTTACAAAAAATTACGTTTTATATATGATATATAAATATGTAAAATATAAACATTTTAAAAAAGTTTTAAACTCAAATATCTCTGAAATTTATGGACCAATCTTTTGGTCTAAGGAACTGGGCCGAGAGCTATACATAATCAGCCTCTACAATGAATTTTGAAGCGAATAAGAAAATTTAACTCCCGTATTCGGTGGACATACAAAACTTATTTTTTTCATATTACAATTTTTACATTTTTGTTAATAAAAAAAACTGTGATAGCCAGAAAATTTTTCTTTTTAGAAAATATCAATATTTTTATTCTTTTTCAAGTGCTACCCATACCATTCAGATATGTAGAGCTGTTCTCGAGAACTTACGATTTACGATAAGTAAAAAAAATTTTAACCTCAAATATCTCCGAAATTTATGTATCAATACTTTTGTCCAAAGAACTGCCTCGATTGGCATACAAAATCTACTCCTGGAAAGAATTTCAAAGTGATTACGACAATTTTTGTCTAGTTATGCAACGACAAAAAAAAATCACTTTTTATTTTATAAATTTTTTTTCTCCAAAAATAATGAATAAAAAATTTAGTAAGTTATAGTACTCCATATCCTTTATAACCAAACAAATATTCATGTTAATATCTTTTTTTGATTTCAAAATATAACCTACTTACAAAAAATTACGTTTTTAGCAATAACTTATGATAAAATAAGTTATCGACTTTTTTTTTAAATTGTAGAGAATTTTATCTTATACAGAGAATTCATAATATAGAAACAATATTCGGTTTAAATATTAAAAAAATCGAAAATAAAAATTTTGAAAATTAAAAAATGGCTACAAAAAAAATTAATTTTACAAAAATAGAATATTGACCCCAACTGTGGAAGCAAAATCTAAAAAAAGGATCACTCATTAAAATAGGTCGAGTAGATCATGAGGACATCCATATGGATATTTTCTAAAAATAGTGTCAATTTTCCTAAATAACATTCCTAACACATTATCTCAGAAATTTTTTTTTACCATCACAAAGCTTCCTCTAGGAGGAAGCAAAATTCCTTTTTTTTAGTACTTATAATTACTAATACAGTTGTTTTGGTAGTTTCGTTTATCATGGAACTCTGAGGAATATGTGACCAATTGAGTTGAACCGATGCCAAGGTACCTTCTATACTGAGAACGCATTGATCGTAAATGCAAATTCCAAGCAAATAAATTTATTAGTTTAACAATATTCGAATAAAGTATAAAAGAAAGTTTAAAGCGATTAACATTTTTTAAATTTATTTTATTTTAAGCTTATATAGTATTAAATGGTATTTAATGTTAAAAATACATACACACGTACGCGCACAATTCTATAGAATGTTTCCCCTACATCAGGCGTAGAAACACTAATATATGGCGGTCGAAAATATATAGAAATACACCTCTGTAATAAATTGTTTTTAGTACTATAGGCCATACTATAGACAAAAAACTTCGCTACTATAGAAAAACGGTCTTGCGTTTATAGTGTATTTTATACTATACAAATTTATTTTTGGACAGTATTGATGGCTTAAATATGAATTAAAAAATCACTACTCGAGATTTAGCATTCACTCCAAATTAATGGTCTGTTAATTCTACAATTTAACGCAAAAAAGTTTTTTCATTTTTTTTTCAATAAATTTGTTTATTAAAATAACATCTGTCTAGAAAAAGATTTTGAACACTTCAAAAATGAAATTAGCCTTTAACTAATTGCAAAAAAAAATCGCTCATAGTGCGCATTTACTTATATGGACACTTTTCGATAATGCTCTTGTAAATTAGTCATAAAATTAAATTAAAATTATAACTATTGTACCTTAGATTTTGAATATTATATAATTTAATATATTTTCATATTCACCGTACATCTAAAACCGAACTGAACGAAATCTGTTATCAGTACTACTATACGCGAAAGATTCTTAAGAAATTAAGCCTATATAATTCATTGTTAAAACCTGTATCCACATTTGGTCTTTAGGTACTCAATATTTCGAAGCTACAGCGAAGAGCGAGTTTATTACCTAATTAGGATAATTAAGATACACGCTTGCGTAACCGAGACTTGCCCGGAAGTCATTCAACTTGCTTCCCTCAAACTCCCATATAACTCACGTCAAGACCTTTCAATTACCGTCCAAATTATATATAGCTATATGCTACACACCTTGACCAACTTTTTCCCGTAAATCCTGCATCTCAATTAAGCGGAATATCACATCGAAAGTCAACTTCGCTTACAAAATCACAGTAAAAGCTTTTTCCCGCGCGCACACACACATATATATGCCGAGTGCGTCGAAAAATCCCGCGTCTATATCGTTATACGTGATTAACGTTCGCCGTGACGGTAAGAAGTGCCTCCCGACATACATACACGTTACTGACTCGTTAAAGAGGCTTGCGCGTGTGTACACGCCAGTGTGCCGCACGCGCGGCGTGTTTGCGACAAAAATAGACGCACGGCTGCGCCGCACAAGACGCAAGCTCTTTTTCTCTCTCGCGAACCCGCATGCTTCCGCTTTACACATTCGCACGCGCCTCGTATAGCTATTAGCATTCCGTGTGAATTTATCTCCTCCCTCTTTTTCGCTATATATTCACGACGACGATTGGTATGACGAAAAGAGGACCCGGAAGCTCGAGAATGCGCTGAGTTGGCTTTCCGGTCGTGCCGGTGCGAGCTTTTTTTTTAATGTGCACGCATGTAAGCCTTCTTCGGGTGGTGTAAGCGGTGAATTGCTTCGAAGACGAATATATTGGATCTTTGCGGATGCGTGGATCCGTTATTGACTGGTCTGGCGTGAAAAAATGATAATATAAATGTAACGCAGGCAAATCGATTTTTTCTTTTTATAAATATAATATACTATCGGTGTCTTTGAATTTTTCATTACTTTGATTTACACTTCCATACGGCATTAAGCTCCAGGGATTATAGAGACTTTTTTTATGGGAACTAAAAAATGGCATCTAATTTACATCGGTTGTTCGTATACCAAGTTATGTATGCAAATCGTAATAATGTTTTTAATTATACATTAGCATTAAATTTAATTTATTTGTAATCGGAAATAAAAATTTTTAACAGCATATGAAAACCCACAAAGCTTTTACACTAAAAGCCGAGGTAAAAGCGTAAAATTTTAATTAAGGTACTTGAAATTTGTTATATAAATTTTAATTGTTGGTACGTACATATAAATTTATTAAAAAGCAAAAGTTCAAGAAAGTGCATTGATAGGTTTGTAATCTATAATAAAAATTCAAAATATCAAGTAAATACAATATAGTAAATAAATATCGTACAATTTTATTTATAAGAAACATAAAATTACTTAACATGTATTATAAAAATAATGAATATCTTTGCCAAATCGGTTTAACAATAGTATATCTTACGTTTTTTCTTATTAAATTTTTTTCGGTAATTCCAGTGACTGTACCTTGCTTGTACAAATATATATATATATGTACCCTAAAACTGCCTTTGAATTTCTTCGCCTTTATAAACTCCGTGTAAAGTCAATATATTAAGTCGTCCCTTTGTGCGCTACAAAGCGGGAAAATTCCCATTAAAACACACGTTAGAAGAAAAGCGACAAGAGCGCACGGATCTTTTGCCCATACTACAAAGCACATCAAAACGTTTCCTCACTTGTCCCACGCAGCCGCGGCTGCGCTTTCAATCATTACGACCGTAAACGTCCACGTTTCAAAAGGCGTCAAAACGAAATATTGCCGTCCATCGTGAACCGCAGTCCCGCCTATAATTAACCACCGCAGCTCCAGGAAAAATCACGATATACAGGCGGTTGAGCTTTTCCGACTTTCTTCTTCTCCCCGCTCCGTAGAAAACTACGTATTTCCCGAGAATTCTCAACGAGTGAGTCGATAAAAAAAATCTTAATACCGGAAACTGGCACGGGTTGAGCTCGTGTGAACGAGAGAAAAAGACTACTATATATATACTTACTGTACGCCCGAACGCGCGCTTATGACAACAAACGCGCTAGTGATTCGAGGCCGCGCCTCTTGTATATGAGCTTTCGGGCAATCACGAAGAGAACGCACTCGAGAGAATTAAACGAGAATTAAGGAAGGAAAAGAGGGCGAGAAAGCTTTCGGCATTCGTAAGTCACGAGGTCACGGTGCCGACGGAAGGAAAATAATCGTGCTAGAAGATGTGAGGGGTGAGGAGAAAATTTTCGCAGAGCTCATTGTGTTGCCATTTTTTTTTTTGAAGGATTCGCACGGATAAGGAGATGTTGAGTGATGTTAGTGTGAGCTAAATTTTTTTTAAGGAAACGTTGCGCACACGGTCTCCGTATTCCCGGAAAGCTCGGCTTTGTTTACTTTAATCAGTCAAGCTTCGCTTTCTCAAGATGTTCAGGTTTTCAAGCTTCGCTTCAATGCTGCATTTTCGTCTTTGCCTTTTTGCCCGAACTCTTTTCCAGAGTTTGTTTGAGCGCTTTTTTCCGCCAGCGTTTAGCGTAATAATAGAAAGTCGATGTACTTTATGCAAGGTTTTTTCAGGTGAGTAAAGTATGTTTGTTTTATATCTCAGTGTATTTACTTTATTAAGTTGTATAAATCATGTTTAAAAATTAATTGTTGCATCTGTATATTTACTCAAAATCTTCAATAATTTTTAATTGTAATTATAATACTTTATATAATTATGTTTGAAATCATTAATTATTTCCATATTACGAATGGATTCTAAGATATAATTTAAATAATTTTTTGTTCACTTGGAGCTGTATGCAGTAATTAATTCGACGGCTGAGAGAAATGAGGCTCCATTTCATCAATATCCTGAAAAAAGTTTTATGTCAGACTTATTTAACTTTTTATTCAAATTTAAGTTAGAAGGTAAAAGCGAAGTTTGGAATTGACGTACCTCTATTATATTTGTAATTTAAAATCCTAAAACTAATTATTGGATAGTTTAATTAATTATTCAACTTTGTGAACGACTTTTTGTAATATTTAAAATATTTGTAACTTTACTGTAAATAAAATAGAGAAAATGAGTCACTCAATAAAGAAATAAGAAATAACTACTTTTATCATTGCGACTGTTGATATTTTAACAATATTTTGACTTATTATTTGACGTAATATTTTAAAAAATTTGAAATGTGATTGGTAAACATTGTGTCCTATTTCTTTTATTATAGTATGATGGTCACTAATTAGTGATTCATCGTCGTCATAAATAGCGAAGTTTTGTTGTATTCTCAGTAACTGTTGTATGCATCACTCAAAGTTTATGTTGAATTTTATAGTTATAAAAAGTATTTGTTTTATTTAGGGTACTTTAAATATAATTTTAGTTTAAAGATAAACGCTCAATATTACTTGTAAATAAAGATAATGCACATTTAGATTAGTGGTAAAAATATTAGTATATTTTCTGACGCAATTCATAAAGATAAGTATTTAATCCTAAAGTTTTCTATACTCAACAAGGAGTGTTATATTGGAGAATTGAATTTTGTTGATTTTAAACGTAAAATATGTATAATCCTAGGAAAGAAGTAGATTATAGATTTTGCTTTATAAAATTATTTGTTTTTTTTTTTTAAATAAATTTTATTAGTTAAATAACTAAATAACATTAAAATAAATTTGTAGAATGTAAATTATTAGTCTATGATAAAATAAAGGTTTAATTTTTCTTTGTTTCCTACGTCTGTTGTAAATGTTTTAAAATTCAAAAATTATCTGAAAAGAAAAACGATTCTGCACTGTGATAATAGAGTTATATTATATTGCATAAAAATATTGTATTAGCGAAAGAAATTACAAAGAATAGCTACATTCAATTAGACCTCTTAAAGATTATGTTATACGCGACATAATAACTTCCACATATACCCAATACTATACCAGAAATCAATACTGGAAGAGAGAAGCGATATCTTCGTATCAGTATACGATGGTACTTTAGCCAGACGGTAGGCCAACTATTTTTTCGTTAAATTTTGTGCAGAAAATTATCGCATTATAAATAAAAAATCAATCGATAAAAAATGGTCAATTTGCCAAAATCACAATCGCTTAATCCTTTATCGCTTGCAAACATACTCTTCTACTTCTTGAATACATTCTCAAATACTTGATTATATTTCAATTCACGAGAAGTAATATCCTCAAATGTGCAACTACATCCGCCGACCTAATAATACTAGCGCATATAGGCAAGAAATGACTATACTCTCTAGGTAACTACCCTCCAATAAAAAGAACACAAAAAGTAACAACTGGTCGCGGTAGAAGATGTGTGAGTGGCTAAACCAAGATCTTAGAGTATATACTCACACGCGTGCGGTTCGCTAATCGCGCGCGCGAATTCCTTCCTCGGCCACGCAGGTCAGAAATAGCATCTCTTCCGGAGAGCGCCGCGTGCTGCTCGCTATATGCACGAACCGCCTACATACTTTTTCCGCCGATGACTTCGTTGTTAAAAGCCCTCCCCTCCACTTTTCTCTATGAGCTCGAGAACGACTGTACCGCGGCAGGCCGCAAAGTGCGTCCGGAAATTTGGCGCGAGAGTGTGCGGGCGGAGGGGCTTTGTTTATACTACGAGGATCGAGAAATATTTCAATGCTCCGCACCTAATTTTGGACGTTGTTTGGTCATTGACATTTTCGTCGTGTTGGGAAAAAAATTTCAGTTTACGTTTAACATTTTTCGTGATGTAAAGATGTGTTGTTTTTATCGTTTGTGCGCAAATGAAATCATTTTGTTATGCAAAATTTGGCGCTGGTTCATTTATTGAGTACATTACTTTTATATATGTGCCAAAAATATTTTCTTTCCATTTATCGTTTTTTTAGTTATATCACTAGAAAAGGAAATGCAAAGTTGTATTTTTAAAGTAGAAATCAATTAATTATGCCGAATGATAAATTTCACGTTAAATCAATTTTGAAAGTAAATATTGTCAATTTTTTAATTGTGTTTAAAAATGAAAATAGTTGTTTAAAGTTCTCTATTCTTTTACTCGTAATAAAAAGTACCTTCATAGGTTTCATATTTTGTAATTATAAAATGAACATAATTGTTTAAAGTTTTTGATTAATTTACTTATAATTAATGTACGTTCGCATGGATCTGACATTTTACATTGACTAGAGCATGAATTTAAGTAATACCTTCTCAATCGATAAATATCTGTGGCTCCGAGGCATAACGACATAAGTCCAGTATTGATTTATCTTATCCAACCTAAATGAATATAAAAATTATTTCATATAAAATATATACAATAACTAGATAAGATTTATAATTTTACAATCGTTAAGTGCATAATCGTGAGAATTTTGAAAGTTCATAATACTTGTTCTTTTACGAAATAAAACAAATGCTTTTTAATTTATCGTGAATTCAAGTTGTATTCAAGTTGTATTATTTTTATCATAATTATTTGTTGATTAATTGTTAATTTTGATCCAAATTCGTAATTAAATTAATGAAAATGATCGAAAAATAAACGAGACCAGGACTATATAGATAAGTTCAAGTTCCCGGCATAACGACATAACTTCATACTTTTTTGAGTTTTCACGAAGGAGAAAATGCATAACCTGGTCATATCACCGTGTAAATATTTCTTTTAAGTGTGTTAATTGATTAGTACAGTATCGCGCTTTATTTCGTTTATTCCGATCTTACGAATAAGTTTGAACATTGAAATCTATTATTCTCAGAAACTCCAAAAGTGGACTTATGTCGTTATACCACGGAGCCACAGATATATAATGTGTAAATTTTTCTTTCATATAAATATATTAAATTAATGTATAAATCAAAACATATCTTTTTATAATTTTATCTTATTTGAATTATGTAGGTCAAAAGTTTTACGACATTTAAACGTGAATGAATTACTGTGGGAAGTTCGTCTTCTTTTCTCTCATTTTTTTTAATAAATATATACAGTTGGTTCTTTGTATCACTCAAAAACGGAAAGGAGTCACCTTTTCAGATGTTATTGCATGGAACTTCAATCTTTAAAACTTCATATATTTTTAAACCATTAAATTAACCAAATAATTGTACCGTTACTGTGTTTTAAAAAAAGTGCAATTTCCGAAAACAGGACCAATAATAATCTCTACGAATGTCAGCCAAATAATAATTTCACACCTGGGAGTGTTTCCGAATTGATTTTCTGACAGATTTAAATGAATATACATCTGATAGCATTGACGCTAACGACGGAAGTCTATTTTTGTTGCTCTCTAGAGAGTGCAATTACAATGATAAATAGTATCATGATAAAAATTCATATGCTAAATTCTCTTATATGTTTACATGTGTTTCCTGCACCTTTACATATATTTTCAATTCTTATATTCTTTATTTGAGAAATGAATTCTATTACGTTACCATGTGTTGAGTATGAATGTGCTATACATACAACTTATTGAATGATTGAGTGTTAGTGTATGATTTAACAGTCAGTGTATAATGATTAACGTTTATAATATTTAAAATATACTTTTGGGAAAATTTATAATATTAAACATGTAAACATAATAGGATAATGGTGTGAAATTTTAAGACAGCTTGATCTAGAAATGAATGAATATGACATTTATAAACATAGAGTTTTAAGCTAACTATAAAGAATTATCGAAAAATTTGAAAATAGTTATTTGATACAATTCTAAAACATTTAAGTCAAATAAATGGCATACAGCCTTGAAATTTCTTAAAATTTTTTAATTATATACGTACAAGAAAGTGTTATGTCTGTTTTTCCCTACCTAAGAAAGAATATTGCTATTGGAAATTGAAAATATTTGGAGCTCAAAGGAGCACTCATTTAATACGTTCCTGAATCAAAGGTTTTCTTAAGTCTTTGATCATTTCTTTGTCCTTTTTTTTCGCGATTCTCCTAAAAAATAACACTTTTTCTACAAAAATATCTAAAAAAGATCAAAACGGCCTATTTTTGCACACTTCAATTCAAATTATGCAAAAATGTCTAATTTGAAGTAATTCTGACGACGGTATTGTTTTCAAACAAATCTATGAAAAAGTCATCTATAACTAGTTTTTTTCTTTTTTTCAGGAATTATCTTTCTGGGCAAAAAGTAGGATAAAGCAAATTCGTACATGTAACATTTAACACGACGACAATTTTGAAAATTTTCGATGAAAAGTTCCATTTTGCCGTCAAGTCATTTATCGCTTAATGGAAAGCAGATGCAAGAAAGAGAGAGAGAGAGAGAGAGAAAAAACGACTTAAAATAAAACAACCTCCCGGCATCAATAAGAATTATAATGCATTTTCAATTAAGTCCAGAGAAAAATGTACATTATACGAGAAGCACGCACATCTCGAACGCGCCTCCTCATATCATTTTTCCAGCAAAGCTCGTTTTCGCTCTCCTTAATATTAAATCATCGCACGCTGTAAGAGATCGTAGGCGTGAGAAAGAGAAACTAAACCGTCTTCCGTTAGCGTCATGCATCGTATCCTCTGACAAACAGGTGTCGACAGGGGCAGAGATCCTCACTCTCCCCCCAGAAACTGCACGCACACTTGCTCGTCCTCCCCATCCATCCATCTCATTCTCATCTCTTTCTATCTCACCTTCCCGTTTCTCTCCTGTTGCAGGTCGACTTTTGGCGAGCCCTTAACAATACAATATATATATGTATTCTCTTACCTTGGTGCGCACGTTGGTGCGTGAATGCAGGTACACCTAAAGATAGAAAAAAAAGAAAAAACGTCACTCAGTCCCGAAGCTCTATAGCATAGCACGACGGTTCTCGCCCTTCCTCTTGCACTCTTCGTAATAGTATATATATGTATATAAGACTGTGCGCTTGCTATTGCGCTTGCGCTTGCGCTCGCCCCCGTCGCTTATATAGAGCGAGAGTATATGTGCGTGCGAGCGCGCGACGCGCCACTGGCGGAGAGCGCTCGGTTGCTCTCTCTCTCTCCTCCCCTCTCCATGGCGCTCGACTACGTTTCTCTCCCCCTAGTTTTTTTTTCCTGAGCGTGAGGCGAAGCTCGCAAGCTCAGTCACCGGTCGACGCTGCGCCGGGCTCCGTCGTGTCGCCTGTCGCGCCCCTCGCGAAGAGCAGAGAAAGAGCGAGATAGAAAGAGAGAGAATATAGATACAAGGAGACACTGACAGAAAGAGAGAAAGAGAGAGAGAGAGAGAGAGAGAGGGGAGAGAGAAAGAGTGAGTGCGAGTGCTTCGAGCCGTGTGTGACACACAAACGTTTTCATTCTTGAGAGTGCGAGAGATAGAGAGAGAGAGAGAAGCCTTGGATGCAGGACCGCGCGTGATATGTTGTTGTCCGCTGGCGGCCGCTGCAGCAGTCCGCGGAGGAGCCGGAGGAGCTGCCGCTGGCCGCTGGACGAGGCGTCGGCCGAACTAGCAACAGCCGCCGCGTGACCTGCATCCGCCGCCACCCCCATTAGCCCTGCGAGCTGAAGCGACTAGCAGCAGCAGCAGCAGCAGTTTCCATATACAGAAAGGAGAGGAAGAAAGAGCGCGAGAGTATAGAACCTAGAGGATAAACTAGAACCGAGGATGTCGCTGCACTACCATCCGCAAGGGTACCGCTACCGCTCGGCCACCCGGGCCAGTGTGCAGCACGAGCAGCAACAGCAACAGCAGCTTGGCTCTGATAGCGACGTCAATGAGCTGAGCGACCTCGAGGATGACGAGGAGGCCGACGAGGAGGGTGACGGCGACGAAGAGGACGACGAGGAAGACGATGACGATGACGAGGACGACGACGAGGACGACGACGATGAGGACGACGACGAGGACGACGGGCCGGAACTCCCCTACCCGGGTTTTGTGCCAGTGGCGATGCGATACCTCGAGCAGAACACACGGCCGCGCAACTGGTGTCTCGCGCTCATCACCAATCCATATCCTTTTCTTGTCTATATATATATATATACATGTGTGTGTGCTTTTTCTCTCTGTGTGTCTGACAACTGCCGGGGCATCCGGCGCTTCATGTTTTTTGGTTCTTTCTTTCTTTCTTTTTTTTTTATTTCTGTTCGATTTGGGATACTATTTGAGGGTATCAAGACTCCGTGTGACTGAATGCTTCACTTACAGCAGAGCTGTGTAAGAGAATGAAGATTAAAAAACTGGCCTTTTGGTACCAAATTTTATTATTGACAAAGTATATTTACTGTAGTATAGGGATCGCTATATATATGGTACAATAACGATTCTCACTTGACCCCGTATTTATATATAAAAAGGAGCTTCATACAGTCGAGATTATATCCATATGGTTTCTATGAATGATGACCAAAATACATGATAGCCTAGCCGACATTGACATATATATATTCCCAAGTAAATTAATCTCCGGTTCGAAAATATTGCATGGTATATACTCCCTCGTGCGCCACCTACTACACACTCGCGCGAACCGCGTGTGCATCAGATATATTTACGAGGTGATAATTATGCCCGTATAGTATATATATATACTTGAATAACCGTGTCCTGCGCACGTTTTGTACAGTAGACGGGAAGATTAATCTTCAGCCGATGCATGTACATAATATAGCGCGCGTTAAACACCGACTATACCTATGTGCATGAGTAGACCTTGCGGTTTTCTTTGGTAATATATCAACACAAAAAAAAAACTAGCGACGATCGGTCGTGGAACGCTCGATTTTTAGGATGATTATATACGCCAGGACGGGAGGGAAGCGTGTCGCGCGATTACGCTAGCTGCATTACATGCGCGCACGATGGGAAATTTCGGCCATTAAAGTTCATTTGCGGTGCTTTTTAAAGGAGTGGGGAGAGAGAGAAAGAGAGAGAGAGAGAAAGAAGGGAACGACGGTGCCAGTGAAAAGCTCGAGGTTCGTTCATGCGAAAATATAGTGATGGACGTAGGGAGGGGGAATGTCGGGCAGAGGTAAGTCGGTGTATATACGATGGGGATTATGGAGTGTTCTTGTAATGCATTTTTTGTAGTCGGCTATAGGGCCTTTTGTAATTTCCATTTTATACAGTATTGTATACACTCATAACGATTTTACTTTTATTTCTTAAAATTTCTCATTTACATACTCTAAATTGAAAATTTTCCTCGTAGTAAAACTTAGAATAATGTTCTGTACTGTTTTACTTAGTGACGTAACAATGTTCGTTTAATATACATTAACAATCATAATGTAGCAGTTAAATTGAAAACAACAACAGCAACAACGCGACATTTTCACAGTTCGTAAATTAATTTGAATTTTTTAAAGAGTAAATTTATTTCAACCCCCTTCGCCAAGACTTGCACGTCCAATTTTTCATTTAAAAATTTATGACTACGATGTCAACCCTCGGTGCCTTGAATTCTCGTGGTCGTTTCTTGCTGTTCGTTAATTCTTTTCCGTTTCCTCATTTCATGAAAAATTAATCTCTGCGAGTTACAGACTTTTCGTCTGTCATATAAATTATAGAAGTTTACGGCACGTTACGTAGATTAAGCTTTGACGTACCGAGCGCGTTATAGTTTGAAAATATTTGTTATAACTGGTTCATTTCATAGAATGGTTTTTCTCCGAATCTAAATTGAGATTCCTTATAGTTTTTGTGTATTAAAGAATCCAATGGGAAAATAATTATGTATTATTTTTTATTAAATATTCAAAATATATAGTTTAATCGTTTTTATGTAATTTTCGTTACTAAAACTGCGTCTATCTAATTAATCATGATATTAAAATACGAGAAAGCTTTTGAATTTCAAAATTATTTCGTTGAAATAATTATACGCTTGTGATGATAAGTTGAAGTGATTTAAACCGGCTTAAATGCTATGAAAAGACCTGACGACACAATAATCCGTTTGATAACGTAGTAACGGGAATAAACGAATAATAATCTTTTTATTTATAATAAACAAACAATTAGTTAATAGTTTTACAATAACTACTATTAAAAGAATAACAACATATATAGATCATATGAAAACATACTTCTTTTCGTTAGCACGTTTTAATATAAATTAATTCTAGACACGATCTTTTTTCGTAAATATAAATAATTCCGCGATAGTACTTAAGTCATGAATTCAATAATCTGAATAGTTGACATAACGAGAATAATTTCTTGCAGGACACAATTGTACCATCAACGAATTTTTATTTTAAATAACATTTAACGACATTCACAATAAGTCTCGCTTAAAGGCTTGAAAACTTGTTAGAAAAGAAACGTTCGTTATAAGCGATTTAAAAATCCTTTTTTTCAAATTGTCCGTGTGCTCGAAATAAAGAAAAAAAAAGAGTAAATTTCACAGATGAAAATTGTTCTATTCGTTTTGATCAATACACATGTACGTTCACATGAGCGCGAGTAGATATGTATACATACACGCGAACGTGCGCACATGTACCTCCGTCGATCCGATTTTCTAAAGATAGTATATATTTTGATTTCTGGTATCCCGACGCAAACCCGCCGAGCACGGCTTTCCACCACAATGTTATCTCGCAAACGTTGTTTTACCAGCAGAAAGCTCCTCTTTCGCGAGGAAAATAGAAATTATAAACTTACATACGTATACTTTTCACAATTACCGTCTTCTGTTGTTGCAACTGCGGAAAATTACTTCTCTCTATTAATTTAAGTTTTGCTTGTATATATACTTACGTCAAGATATTTTTCCAACGTTTAATCATGGTTTTCTCACCAATGTTTAATTTACCAGGATTAAGGTGAAATTCGTATTTTGTGCAGTTATATTATTCTTTTTCCTTATCCGTACAACTTTCATATACTATGCAGCAAGAATACAAAAACTGGGTCTTGTTTTAATTTTACAATTCAGCCACGTGGCATTCACTCACGGATAATAGGTTAACGTAGCCAGGCCGATATATACACGTTTCAAAAATACAGCATTTTTACTATCTACAAAAGTTTATTTTTTTCAACTGACACTCCCCCCGTACTAAATGGCTTCCCATAAAAGTACTCTAAACCTACAACGACAACAACAACAAAACTACTGTCAAAAATCACATATACCTTTATAATGGCATGCTTCGAACCTCCGACACGACGTATAAAACGCTACTGGAATTCCCAATTAAACTTGATATACGCGTGTATACGAGTACATAAAGCATTCAGGCGCGCACGTGTCAAAAGAGTGCGCGGGAGGCTGCGAGGAATTCGCGAGAAGGTCGCGGGAATTGAATTCACGGCGCGGCTGTGTGACGCGGATTTCTCGGTCGGGTGAGGATTTACCGGGCTCGTATATATATATGAAAGAAGGTGAATTTTCGAGCCTGGCGAAAGAAAGAAAGGGAGCGGGGGAGAAAAGAGAGATAGAGAGAGGGAGGGAGGGAGGAACTCGAGGATGCTCTGCGTTGCTGTGCGCGTGCACGAAATATAGAGCAGTAGCAGCAGCAGCAACGACGGCGGCAGCAGCGGCTTATAATGCACCTGCGATTGATTTTTGTTATCTACTTTTGAAACTTTAAGTCCTTATTCGTGTTTTCGTGGTATTATATTCGGATGCAGGATGACGCAGCTTCACTGCGATGGACTTTAAAGTTTCCAAAGCATTGTTATAGTACTCGTGGATTTTTTTTTATAATTAAGAAATAGTTTTAGTTGTTTTGAAAAGCTTAACGCATTTTTATATATACGTTGAAGTATCTAGTCGACGCTTTAACAAGCCGATCAAACTCTAATACGCGCAAGTTTGAAAAGGATCAAATGCTTTGCGCATCGTGCGTAGGATTATCTCCCCTCATCACAGAGATATTTATTATTTTTAGAATTGAAAAATGTCAGAAAATGGACGCATTATAATGATATACTTTATAAGTAATTAATTTAATAACTGACTATTTATTTTAGACTTGGCCATAAAATAGGCACTTTTCTTGTCTAGTTATTAGATCCCGGTGAAACG